>JAQQSU010007215.1:0-13285 GCA_028627135.1 Pseudochirops cupreus | reverse complement strand
AAAAAAAAAAAAAGAAAACACCTCTTTCAAAATGCAAATATTTCTGAGTGGGTGAAATCTACCAAAAAGTTATATCTCAGTACTGATTTTTTAATCTGATTGGTTCTTAATTGATATCAAACTCCCAGGAATTAAGAATATTGGGAAAAAAAGAAGGGAAGATTCTTCGGGAATTGTGTGGCACAAAGCAGCCTGGGAGAGTGTCTTCATGAAAGGTCTTTGGAATCAGAGGATGTCAGTGAGTCAAAAAACATTAAGCACCTACTAGGTTAATTAGGAGTAGCTAGGTGGAACAAAATCAGACACACTTAATGCCACAGCTTGTCCCTTGGTGCCTCTGTTAAGAGTTCAGAGTTGGGAGAGCTGGTTCAGATTTTTTAAAGAATTCAATCAGACCTCTTTAGCAAAAGGGAGCTTTATTAATGCAAAAGCACATGGGCCTGAGACTTAGCAAGGAGCTAAACAAAGGCACTGATATAGGACAAGGTCCAGACTTATATAGATGGAAAGCTATATAGCCTGTAGGATGATGATGTAATTTTAGAGTTTCTAATGGGGGTTGGAGATTTAGGGACAAGATAAGTCTTGCAAGAAATGGACGCCTGAAGAGGACAATGAATGACACAAGATAAGGGAGACAAGGGAATTATTATCACATAGGATGTTAGGAGACAAGGAATTGTACTTATGGTATTTCAGGATAAGGGATGACTTTAGGACACCAGGGAATGAGCAACTCAAGTTTTAGGGCACCTCTGTATTTTAGTGTGCATTTAGAGGATAAACCAGGGAAAAGGCAACTCAACCTTTAGGGCATCTTTGTATCCACATCACCATCACCAGAGATAGAATCAGTAAATTGGCTATATCCCTGAGTCAGTTTCTTCTGGCCTTATACAGTCTTTTTCACAATAATGTGTGCAAAGATTTCAACAGCATTTTCTTATGTTCAATCATTAGGTCCTCTATTATAGTATCTGCTTGAATGTTCTATAACATTTGGGTAATAACCAGTAGCACTAGTCCAGTGGCTGAATTAGTTTCTGCTGAGTCTGTCTCCATAGAAACCGCCATCTTCATCCTTCCACTCCAGTCTTGAGTGACCCAGCTCTCCCCTTTTAAAGGCAGTTGTGTCAACGTGAAGGAGGCAGAATTTGGTCAAGTACTCAAAAAGTGGCTGATGTCTTGCCTTGAGGCAAGAAGATAAATAATTTTCTTTTGTTTTCCTCTACCCTGATTGCCATGGAAGGCATTTAGGCACTTCAGTGATGCCTCCCCAAGGTACACTCTGGTTACCACCCAGTTGGTTTAATGTCTTAATACTTTGAAACAGAAGAAAATCTTACTGAATGCAAAGAATTTAAAAAAATGCTTTGGTGACACAGCTCTCATTGTCAGGATGTCAGCTCCAGAAGTGATTTGTGACAGAACTCAAGAGGAAAGTCACAAGGCAGCCAACTGTAATTAAGATTTCTTGCCTCTGTGGAAGAGGAAAGTTCAGACGTGGTCAACTTATCTTTCTTAACTCATGATACATTATACCCTGCTGGACTGCAGAGTCCCTTTTCTGGACCCTGCTGGACTGCAGAGTCCCTTTTCTGGACTCTGCTGCCCAGCCAAAGAAAACTGCTCTTTGTTCCTCACCAGACCACTCCATCTCCTGTCTCAGTGTCTTGAAAATATCCATCCTTCAGACCCAGAATACACTCGCTCCTCATCTCTGCTTCATGGAATCTTTCCAAGATGACCTACACAAAGCCTTTCCTGATTTCCCTCAGTTGCTAATGCCCTCTCTCCATACCTAACCTGCATTTAACTACCTTGGGGTTTGTAGGGAAATCATTTTATTATATTGTTCAGAAAACCTTATTTATTAATATTTAACCTAGTTTGATGTGACTAGAAATTGGCAGATCTCAGAGATGCTCCTAGAGAAGCCAGAAGACTTATAGGAAAAGCCAACATCCCACCCAGATTTTGGGTCCACCCAATGCTTGTGTTGGGGGTTCCCCCACCCACTTTAATTTGCATGTTTATGCTTGATAAGATGCATCTCAATGGGCCTTGCCAGGAAACTGCCCACACTGCAAAACAGCTTAAGCCCTAGAGTGCTTCCAGTTTTAAAATTCTTCTCTGAAACCTCCAATAGAAACCTCTGAGACTGGGGCGGGAGCCTTCTTCCCACCTTCCTTCTCTACCCAACAAACTCCCTGAAAATGCTAATGCCCAGTCTACCTACCTCACAGCGTTGAGGTGTGGCTCAAATGACAGTGTACATGATAAAGTTTTGTAAACTCCTAACTATGCAATTGCTCAGGGGTACTGGAAATAAGACAAAGTGCTCTTTCTTTTGATGGGTGATAAGGATGGGATCAAACTCGAGTATCACTGGGCTCCCTACTGCCTGCAGCCTCATGGCCTGATACCTAGTAGGCCTGTGCTACTACAGTACTGTAACAACATTTACTAATACTGCAGTAGGATTTGTTAAGATAATGGCTCAGCAAGTATCTAGAACAAGAATTTGGTGAATGGATGCCTAATATGCATCCAGCAACAACACCTGTTACTAGTAACTTGATCTTTCCTACTCATAAGTACTTTCATGAAGAGACAGAGAGAGACAGAGAGACAGAGAAAAAAACAGATAGCCCGACAGAGAGAGAATGAGGGACAGAGAGACAGAAAGAGACTGGAAGAGAGAAATTTTCTAACTTTCTCTCTCTCTCTCTCTCTCTCTCTCTCTCTCTCTCTCAAGAAAACTCCAACTCACTTCTTCAGTCCAGCAGCCCAGCTCCCAGATGCTGGGACAATCCTGCTTCCTCCAATGGGAGCCACCAGGAGGAAGATTCCTGATTCTGTCTCTCTGTCTCCAGAATTCTTCTTATATACATACACTGGCCTCCTGTCTAAGCCAATCCCCTTCTGCCAGGTCAACAGGGGAGTTCACACCCTCTCAACAGAGGACAGAGTTCACACCTTTCATACTTAGCCCTAAGTTACTAAGGGCTAAGTATCTGCTAAATTGATTGCTGTTACATAGGGGAGAAGGGTCTCTCAAAGTGAAGTTACTTGGAGCCCACCCAAGTTGAATTTCTCTAAACCCTTGAGCCTAGTTATGTGTTTAGCCACACCATTTCTTGTAGGTAGTCAGTTATAGAGGACAGATAATGCTGAGGGATTTCTATGAGTTACAGAAAGAAAAACAAACAAAACTGCTTATTAAGCATCTCTGAGGCTCTAAATTCAAATCACAGTTCTCACATTTTCTGTGTGACCCAAGACAAGTCAATTCACCACAATGGACATCAGCTTTCTCATCTTTAGAAAGGAGTTAGACTGGCTGACCTTGAAGATCATGCTCCAGGATTTAATTACCTGATATATACCAAGTAGCACTTATTTTCTGAATGTGAGTTGTTATTTAAGGTAAATCAGATACAGTGGATAGAGCACCAGGCTTATAATCAGAAAGCTTTTATCTTTATGAATTCAAATCCAGTCTTGGACAACTCCTAGCTGCGTGACTTTGGGCAAGTCACTTAACCCTGTTTGCCTCCAAAAAGAAACAAAGGAAAGAAGAAAAAAGGAAGGAAGGAAGGAAGGAAGCAAGGAAGGAAGCAAGGAAGGAAGAAAAAAAATATAATAGGAAGCCACAGAAGACTTTTGAGCAGAGCAGTTATGTGACTACATGACTAAATCACCCTGGATTGGTCCTGATCATTCTGGAGACAACACCAAGGGAAAAGGCCATTCTAACAATTCAGACTACAGAGGCAGCAGGAATAAAGTGCTCCAGAGGACAGCTTGAGGACTGATCATCTGATTCAAAAAATAACACCAGGATCAAGGGACTGGAGCAGGGATTATTTCATCTATTAACTTTCTGCTGGATAACTGCTTACAAAAAAAAGTTTTGCAAAGTTATTGTTTTTAAAATGCTATGATTTTTTTTGTTCCTTCTTTTAAAAAAATTGATAGTCTTTCCCCAAAATACTCTCTTCCCACTCAGCCCTCCCTATAAGAGAAAAACAGTTTAAATAAAACTAATCATGGAAACAGTGCCATGGGGCATCATGCTGACACCTGGCCATGCTCCCTACCTGACCCTTCCCTCCATTTCCCCCATACATGGTCTTCCCCCTCCCCAGTACAGGTTCCTTGATGGCAGGGGCTATCTTGCTTCACTTTCTTCTATTTGTATCCACAGTACTTAGCAAAGTGCCTGGCACTTAACACATATTTTATTTATCTGTTTAAAATAAGTAAGCACTTAATAAATGTTCCATCTAGCTAGCTAGCTTTCTGTCTGCTTAACATACAGTTAGAATTGGACAGTGCCTCAGAGGCCACCTAAACCAGGATTCTCACTTTACCAACAAGGAAGAAGAGCCAAGGCAGGTGGAGTGATTTGCCCAAGATTGCCTGGGTGGCATGCATCAAAAGTAGGATTTGAACCTAGGTCCTTTGTCTAAGGAGCTAGAAGTCTTCAGCCTTTGTCTTTCTAGACTGAATTATTTATAATTTTTGGATGTTTCCACATAAAAGTATGCTTACCTTTCCTCAATCATTTTTTTCTCTCTTCCTTTTGACATTTCTTAATAAATTTTTTGGCTTTCTTGAGGTGCTTTGATCAAGACTACATCTTTTCTAGGATTTAGAGCTGGAAGGGTCCTTAGAGATCACTCTGGTCTAATCCTTTCATTTTACAAATGAGGAGACTGAAGCCCAGAAAGGTAAGTGACTGGCTCCAAGGTCACACAGAGAGGGAGGGGCAAAGCCAGGACTGACACAGAGACTCTCTCACCCTCAATCCCAGACTCTTTACACGATGCCAAACTGCCACCTCTACAAACCTCCATTTTCACAGTATCATAAAACACGTCTTTAATGGACACCTCGTCCGATCACCTGTGCAATAAGGGACTTCCTTTTACAACAAACTGACAGATTGTCATCTAATTATTGCTTACACACTTTTTAGGGACAGGGAGCTCATTAACTCACAAGGGAGCTCATGTTATTTGGTGACAATTCCATTTGTTAAAAAGTTCTTCCTTATATTAACTGGAAATCTGCCTGCCTGTAACTTCTAGACAACTTCCAACAACTTCCAGCCCAATTATTCCTTTCCATGCTGTACTCAACTCTTCCATGTGATTACCCTGAAAATAGGAGAAGAGAGCTCTAATATCCCTTTCCTCTTTTTGCCTCTATCAAGCAGTCTTTTTCAATCAAATAATCAAGAAACATTTATTAAGTTCCCACTATGCCCACCAGGCACTGGGCTAGGCATGGGGACCCTAACTTTTAAAGTCACTTAAAAATTTTTAATAGTATTTTATTTTTCTATTACCTGTGAAGACAATTTTAAACATTCATTTAAAAAAATTTTACTTCCAATTTTTCTTCCTCCCTCTCCCCCTCCTCACTTCCCTCCCTACTCTCTAAGACAGTAAGCAATCTGAGGTAGGCTACATATATACGATCACATAAAACATATTTCCATATGAGTCATCTTGTGAGAGAAGAAACAAACCTGGAAAAACTGACAAAAAGGAACCACACAAAAAAGGAAAAAAAACCACCAAAAAAAGTGAAAATAGTATGCTTTCTGACTACATCAGTTCTTTCTCTGGATGTGGACATCATTTTCCATCATGGGTCCTTTGGAATTGTCTTGGATCATTATATTGCAGAGAAGAGCTAAGTTATTCATAGTTGATCACACGATGCTGCTATTACTGGGTACAATGTTCTCCTGGTTCTGCTCACTTAACTCAGCATCAGTTCATGTAAGTTAAAGTGATGCTAAACATTCCAATTTCTCCAACTACTCATCCCAATGAAAAGAAGGCCCCATTGTCCTAACCTACAAAGTACAAGGGTTGGACTAGGTGACCTCTGAATTCCCTTCCCATTCTAAATCTGTGATCCTAGGATTCCATGATTTCTATGCTCTCCACCCTCCTAGGTAGCCTCCCTCTGGACACAATACAATTAAGCTCATTTGTTTCCCACTTCATAGTAATGGAACCCTAATAAAGCTACCCCCAGCCCCAGTATTCTAATTTCATTATAGGGCCCACTTACTAGCAGGCTCACTCTACCTACCTAGCCCCACCCTGGGCCCCTGTGAATGTCCTAACTTCTTCATATCTGCTTCACTAGAAGCACTAGTGAAGTGCTCACTAGAGCACTAGAACAACAGGAATGTCCATGAACTCATTTCTCACAGAACAGCAGGTGCGTCCATGTGATGGGATCCCAGCCATTGCCTCTACCTAGCAACTGCCCCCAGACCCATTCCATATATATGAACAGGTGTGTTCTTGTATTCAATCACAATCACATCATCCATCTAGCCCAAGACAGGACCACAATACCTAACTGTCTGTCTTGACCAGACAGGACCACAATAGCTACCCAACAGAAGGGCGGCATGACTAGAATGTTTAACCAAAGAACAAACCACAGATGGGACCTCTCCTCCATTACCTAATCCCTTAACAAACTCCTCCTGCTTTTTAAATATTAATCCTATTCCTATATTCCATGTAAATTCTGATTATGTAATCAGCATCTTTACCCTATAAAAATCCATCTTGTTCTCTCTGAAGTTGCTGGTTCCTCTTGGAACTTAGCCGGCTTCATGGGGGGCATCAATCTCAATAAATGTCTATTCTTGCATTAAAGATGGTCTGACTCTGAATTCCTTGAGATGGTTCTACCACAACACATCATGAAACCCCAACAGTTTTTGGGTGGGCAGAGCCCTCACTGAAACCATAGAATTTTATTTTTTCCAATTACATGTAAAGATAGTTTTCAGCATTCACTTTGTAAGATTTTGAGTTTCAAATTTTTTTCTCCATCCCTCTCTCCCCTTCCCCTCCCCAAAACAGCAAGCAACCTGATATAGATAATACATGTACAACCATATTAAACATATTTCCACATTAGTCATATTGTGAAAATTGAGTCAGAACAAAAGGGAAAAGCCACAGGAAAGAGAGAGAGAGAAAGAGAAAACACTAGGCTTCGATCTGCAGTCAGACTCCAAAGTTCTTTCTCTGGGTGTGGATAGTGTTTTCCATCATGAGTCTATTGGAATCGACTTAGATCACTGTATCACTGAGAAGAGCTAAGTCCATCAAAGTTGATCATCGTACAATGTTGCTGTTACTGTGTACAATGTTCTCCTGGTTCTGCTCACTTCATTCAGCATCAGTTCATGTAAGTCTTTCCAGGTTTTTCTGAAATCCACTTCCTCACCATTTCTTATAACACAACAGTATTCACATAACACAACATGTTCAGTTGTTCCCCAACTGATGGGCATCCCCTCAAATTCCAATTCTTTGCCACCACAAAAAGAACAATTTAGCTCATTTTACAGAAGAGGAACTGGGGCAAATAGGATTAAGTGACTTGCCAAGGATCACACAGTTAATAAGCATCTAAGGTTGTATCTGAACTCAGGAAGACGAATTTTTCTGATTCCAGCCCTGGCACCATATCCGCTGCACTACCTAGCTGCCTCTCTGAGTACTATGCTTCTATATTAGTGCACCCTAAGATTGTACTGGGGCAAGATTTTACCTTTATTCTTATTAAAATGACTTCTCTAATTCAGTACATCATTTCAGTCTGCTGAGATGATTTTTTTGCATCTTGATTTAAGAAATCCTGATTCCCTATTTATCAAAGAAGAGGAAATGGAGGCTCAGAGGAAGATAACTTGCCCAGAATTCTACAGTCCTTAAGTGTCAAAGCTGGAATCCAAAACCAGCTCCCCTGACTCTAAGCCTGGCATTCTTTCTACTCCACCCACTTTCACCTGCTTATTTGCCAGCACAGATCATTTTAGTGGACTAAGACAGGAATAAGGATAGGGACACAACTTGTGACTTACTGGTAAAGGAAAACTCCCTCTACCAATGCAGAACAACACCTTCCTCAAACTTAAGAGTCTTTGAGAGTTCCCAGAGTCATGTGGCAAGGCATTTTGAGGGAGAACCTGAACCCAGATCTTCCTAACTGCTAAGTCAGCTCTCTCTTTACTATGACCTACTGCTGTATCCTAAGTGCTTAGAAAAAGCTCCTATTACAAGATCTACCAAAGACATCTGCAAATCTTGAATTCAGTAACATTTCAGGATGTATTTGTCAGGTTGATGGTTCCCCAAATCAATGCAGATTTCAGTTCCCTATCTCATGAGATGCTCTCTGAGAGTTGCTATGGATGAAAGATTCCTCACCCTCTGGCCAGCCTGGTGACTGACCTCTTGAAAGGGATATGGGCTGGTTCTCCAACAGGACACATGAAATTTCTGTCACCGATACCATCTTCTCAAAGACTTTCTGACTCAGTAAGACTTGGCAGGTCTTGACTCAGCAGCCTGGGAAGACCCAGGATCCTATCCACACCACAATGAGGATACATCAGAGAAACACACGGTGGGGAAGAAGGCTGTGACAGGCTCAGAAAGCGGACACATTTTTAATTGAGTTTGACATTCCTCCGGAAAGAGAAATAAGTGGTGCTTTTCAAAAGTAAAAAGATTCAACACAGATTTTATAGCTACCATAAGAATGAATTTCATCCTGGTTAAAAATCAACAAAAATAGCACCGGCCTTGGAGTCAGGAGGACCCGAGTTCAAATCTGTCCTCAGACACTTAAAACACAAAACTAGCTGCGTGACCTTGGGCAAGTCACTTAACCCCAATTGCCCTACCTTCCCCCCTCCAAAAAGAAAAAAAAAGAAAAGAAATCAACAAAAATAACTTAGCAAGAATTATTAGAAAGGTAGGTGGTACAGTGGATAGAGCACTAGACCTAGAGGCAGTAAGACCTGAGTTCAAATACAGCCTCAGATATTTACTAGTTATATAACCTTGAGTAAGTAAGTCACTTGACCTCTGTTTGCCTTGGTTTCTTCACCTGCAAAATAGGGATAATTATAGGACCTACCTCTCAGGTTTGTTGTGAGGATTAAATGGTGTAACATCTGTAGAATGCTCAGTTCAGTGTCTAGCACATAACAGGTACTATATAAACCTGAGGTAGTAGCAGTTAGTAGTACTAGTACTAGTAGCACCAGTACTAGTATTACTAGTAGTAGCAGTGCTAGTAGTACTAGTACTAAATAAAACCATTTATGAAGTGCCTACTGTGTACCAGGCACTGGACTAAAAGATGAGGATACAAAGACAGGCAAAAAACCATGGGTGGCCATGGATGGATACCTATTTGAAGGTAAAGCATGAGAAGTGTTAACACCAGAAGACAGAATTAGGAGGTGGGAGAAGTTACAGAGAAGACATTGACTAAATGTAAGTATAATTTTCCTATCAATTAGACTTATTTAAAAGAGGGACGTAGCGGGGCAGGGGGGTTAGGGGACACAGGGTTCCCTTTCACTGAAAGTTTTCAAGCAGAAGTTGGTCGATGTCTTAAGAGGAATTTTACAGATGGGATTATGGGCAAGTTAGAATAAAAGGCCTCTGAGGGCCCTTCCAGCTCTGAATTTCTGTGATGCTGTGAATCCCTCTGGTGTAACGGGAACATGAATTTTGCTTTTCACAAGTAGCCTGCTCCTGTCTACACAAAACTCAGAAGTCATTTGCCCTAAAATTTATTAGAAAAGCAATAAAGGTTTCATTAGTCAAATATATAGAGAACCAAATCAAATTTATAAGAATACAAATCATTCCCCAATTGATAAATGGTCAAAAGATATGAACAGTTTTCAGATTAATAGATGAAGAAATCAAAACTATCAATGGTTATATGAAAAAAAATGCTTTAAATCTCTATTGATTAGAGAAATACAAATTAAAACAACTCTGAGGCACCACCTCACACCTATCAGATTGACTAATATGACAGAAAAGGAAAATGATAAATGTTGAAGGAAATGTGGGAAAATTGAGACACTAATGCACTGTTGGTGGAGTTGTTAAGTGATCCAACCATTCTGGAAAGCAATTTGGAACTATGTCCAAAGGGCTATAAAACTGTCTATACCCTATGATCTAGACATATCCCTACTAGGTCTATACCCTAGAGAGATTTTTAAAAAGGGAAAATGACTCATCTGTACAAAAATATTTATAGCAGTTCTTTTTTGTGATGGTCAAGAATTGAAAATTGAGGGGATGCCCATCAATTGAGGAATAGCTGAACAAGTTGTGGTATATGAACACAATGGAATACTATTGTTCCATAAGAAATGATGTGCAGGTGGATTTCAGAAAATCCTGGAAAGACTTATATGAACTGATGCTGAGTTAAGTGAGCAGAACTGGGAGAACACTGTACATAGTAACAGCAATATTATACAAAGAACAACTACGAATGACTTAGCTACTCTCAGCAATACAATGATCTAAGACAATCCCAGACTCACGATGAAAAATATTATCTGCTTCCAGAGAAAGGACTGCTGTCATCAGAATACAGACCAAAGCATACTTACTTTCTTTCTTTCTCTTTCTTTCTTTCTTCTTCTTTCCTTTCTTTCTCTTATGGTTTACTTTTTCCTCCAAAAATGATAACATGGAAATGTTTTACATGATTGCACATGTATAACCTACATCAGATTACTTACCATCTCATGGAGGAGGAAAAGAGGAAAGGATAGACTCTGGAACGAAAAACCGAAAAAAAAAAAAAACCCAAATGTTAAAAATTGTTTTTCCATGTAATTGGGGGGAAAATAAAATGTTATTTAAAAAGAAAAAGAAAAGAAAAACTTCATAGGAAATGTGATAGTGCTCTGGCCCAAACTCTTGTTTTTTTTTCTTTACTCACTGCCATGTGTTACCTTCACCAGTTCATAAAGGTTCAACTAACGTCTTCATGAAAAATGACTTCCAGATTGATGTATCCACCTCTCATGCCTTTCCCAAACTCTCGTCCACCAAAATCTGCCTAATGAATATTTCTAGCTGGATGCCTCATAGCCATCAGCAACTCAAAATATACAAATCAGAACTCACTGATTTACCTACAAAATCCAGCCACTTCTAAACTTAGCAATTTCTATTAAGGGGACCACCATCCTCCAGTCACCCAGGGTTGCAACCTTGGTATCATCCTCAACTTCTTGCTCTCCTTCACTATCTACTATCTTTCTCTACTCACTAGTTCTTGAATTCTAGTCCTCTCGATTGTCCCTTTCTCTGCTTTCTTTCTTTTTCTCTTCTTTCTTTCTTTCTTTCTTTCTTTCTTTCTTCTCTCTCTCTACTCACTCTCCCCTCTACTCACTATTTCTTGAGTTCTAGTTCTCTTGACTACTGAAGTAGGATCCTAAACAGTCTCTTGTCCTCAAATTTCTATTTTAATCCTTCCTCCTAACAGCCAAATTGAGAAAGTCCAGGACAAACCATCTCATCCTCTCCTGCTCAAGAATCTCAAGTGTCTCCTTATTACCTATAGTATCAGATATCCACTCATCTAGTTGGCATTTAAAGCTCTTGTTAATAAGCTGGCCCGATTCCACTGTTTGAGCCTTATGACATATTTCCTCCCTTCGTGCACTCTACAGCCTCATCCAAATGTCCTACTAACAACACCTGATTTCTCATCTCCATCCATCTCCATCCACTAGCTGTCCTTCTGGACACACCTGGAGTGAATCCCCTCCTTACCTCTGTCCCTTAGAACCTCTAGTGTCTTTCAAGACTCAGTTCAAGCATCACCTTTTTCTAGTCCCCTCCAAAGCTGCTTTGTGCAGGACCTGCTTCAGATGTATATTATACATAGCCATGTATGTATATGTAAATCTCTTCTGTTAGAATGTAGGCTCCCTGAGGGCAGGGATTATTTTACTTTTCTCTTTGAATGCCCAGGGTGCCTGGGGCACAGTAGGTATTTAGTACATGTATGATCATTTATTTATTGGTTAATGGTTTGTATATGGTTATACTCACTACTTATCCCCATCCATAATTTATTCCTTTTTAAAATACTTCCTAATGATTTTTGTAACAGTTTCATCTCCACAGAATAAAAACAGTGTGGTTTCCCCCACTAGCAGTAAGCATTTTGGCTATTTACATCTGCCTGCAGCTCTCCCTTGAAATGATTCCACTTCCCCTGAATTTTTTTCATAGCAGGAGAGCAAATGTTCTTATCTTTGCCTCCAGTCACCTGTAAAGTGGAACAAAATACAAGACTTGGGAGAGGATGAGCAGCGTTCTGAGGCACAGACAGAAAAAAAAAGGCAGAAGACCAGCTGATCGGCGTGGTCCCCCATCAGAGGGTTACTTGGGCACATGTATAGAAGTGACAAGCTTCAACCATCATGATTTTTTATGAGGCATCGGCTTCTGTTCTGCATGGCATAATGCATGTGTCCCATCAATCAAGGAACTTTCAAATAAAACTACTGTTTTTAAATTTTGCGTACGGTGAATGAAGCGCCCTTATGTGCTCTTAATCTGTGGCAAAGGATTATAAGGAGAAGCCTGGGAATGATGGAGACCACACAACTAAAATGTGGCCCACCATGGCTGGGTTTTCTTTCAGGATGGTGCCTCATGGTACCCTGGGCAGATCCACTGAGTCAATCAACAATCATCGATTAGGCACCTACTATATAACAGACATTGTGTGCTAAGCGTGGGAAATAAAGAACTAGACACAGCAGGTGATGCACCCCCTACCCTCCAGGAGCTACTGATGTTGCATCAAAGAGAAGACACGTTTGTATATGAGTATATTTTGCAGTACGCAGCTGGGGCTCCATGAGTGTTAATGAATCCTATGAAGTAGTCACATTGCTTGAATTTTCACTGCAGATTTCTATTGGGTTAGAACCAACTGCCATATTTTACATATAACTTCAAATTGTAGACTTTTCTGTTCACACTAATCAGTCTTGGCTGTATACAAAATAGATATAGCAAACACAAGGGAGTTACAGAGAAAGTAGCTTGAGCTTAATTAATGTTTTTTTGGAGGCAATCAGGGTCAAGTGACTTGCCCAGGGTCACATAGCTAATTAAGTGTCTGAGGCTAGATCCGAACTTGGGTCCTCCTGACTCCAGGGCTGATACTCTATCCATTGTATCACCAACCTGCCCATTGGGCTAAATTTTGAAGGTGGGCATTAAAAAGTGGGGGTGAGAAAAAAAGGTATCCCATGCAAGAAGGCTAGCCAGGGCAAAGGTAAAGGGTCCGGAAACAGAGTCCTATTTAGAAGGAATGATTAAAAAAAAAAAGTCAGTTTAACTGGGCTATGGGCAGTGGTGTGCTCCACAACAAAATACTCCCC
>JAQQSU010007214.1:0-13285 GCA_028627135.1 Pseudochirops cupreus | reverse complement strand
TTTTTTTTAACCTCTACAAGCCTAATTATTGTTCTCCTTATGACACGGTGTCCTAAGGAATACCCTTAGAATCACTCATTTTTAAAGAAGGTATGGGGCATGTTTCCAGGTTATTGTATATAGAAGCACTATGAGTTTGCAAATCAAAAGGTCTTTTCTCGTAAGGGATCACATCGTACTGTTCAAAAGCAAGTTAAGTCTACCTACAGGGATAAAATATGGTATTTGGCTCAATGTCTTTGAGATCTCATTAGAAGCATGCACTGATTAGGGGCTTACTACTGCTGGATTTTCTTAAGGGAGGTGAAAGCCAATATTAAGTCAAAACCAAATTAAGCCCAAATTTTCTTCTCTGGTACACAGAACAATAGGTGAAATGAGAATGGGAACCTTTGCTACTAGCATTTTCCTTGTTCTGAAGTCCCTGGATCTTTCATCTCCATGTGTTCCCTCAGAGATGGGGAGATGCACTAGCTCATCTTGCTTATTTTGGTGATACAGAAGCTGACTGCAGTCACACCCTCCACTACTAAGCCAGTGGGCCCTTAAACACTTTCTTTGCTTGGTCTTTTGACTCCTCTGTCATGTGATTCATTCTGTCACTGACCTCCCAGAAGAACAGCAAGCCTCCGTCTCCTCCTGTAGTTAAATGAAAGGCTGCAACTTTTAAAAAATACACTCATGTCTTTGCGAGTCTAATTTATTTTCCAACCTCAGGGCAGGGATACATTTACTGTATCTTTTAACTTGTTAATATGCTGCCCCCCCACCCCATAATGCTCTATCTGAATTTTAAACAAATCTGTTTTCCCTTATTTTTAGAATGAAACACTGATTTAGGGATATATGTTTAGAATCAAATTATCAGAGTTCTATGATTAGCCAAAAGACAATCAGCATAAACCAGGAGTTGACTGTAATTATGAAATTCTAAGTTTTCAAGTACCTCAGTCACACAACTTTCATTTAATTTTTATTCTGATATTTTATCTCAAATATAAAAAGTCAAAATTCTTACACCAATCTTCAAAAGAAAACCATGCAGAACAATTAAAAATGTTTACAGTCTTTTGTTTCCTTAGTTTGCATCTTTATACTAGGGCTTTGTCAACAGAACAGACTTTCCTTGAAAGATTCCACACTGTTAGGCCAACTGTGGTCCTGGTTCATCTAGATGATCCCAACATGACTGACTGCTTTAGGGGTCTCCAAGCTCCAAGTTCTTAAGTGTTAACAAGTATGGCACTTACCCAGCTGGGAAACTTCAGTTGTGGCTTCAAAAGGGACAGAAAACGGCTTCCTCCTAATGTCAACAAGTCAAAATTACTCATGGTCTTGTTCTATAAGTTATCTTTGTTTCTAATTGTAAGTAGACATCGTAGATAATTTAGGGCACGTGAAATTCAAGTCACTTGTGAACCTTTAAGCAAGAAGACCACAAGTAATGTACCAATATCTGATGAAAATATTTAAAAACCAGGATTTACTTCAGGGGATGAGAGAACACTTGACCCCTTCACCGTAGCTCATGCTCATCTCTATTTGGGCGGAAGGTGTCTTCAGTCTCCTTTCAACACAGAGAAAGTTATCTCTCTTTAAGGTTTTAAAAATGTAATTCTACTAGACCAGTGTGAACTATTCAGCAAGAGTCAAATCCTGTGGAGATCCACTGTTTACTCTGAAATATGACAACTGTAAAATGTTCTGTTAAATTATACAAAGAGAAACATTAGGAATCAAAGCTAATTGAAGGAATTTTGAAAGTTGCATAGACACTAAAGAGATCTGTACACTGAACAGCATGAAGGAATCCTGATGTGGCACTACTAAGCCCAAATGTTCTGACCAAAAAATTATACAACAAAATATTTATAGCCTAACAACTCTTATGAGCTGGTTAACATCAATACTGTACATTTTTACATTTTTGTCAAATACATAGTTTGAGTTACAAAATAAGATCATGCATTATTTACCTCTAAGAATACCACGTACAAGCTTTTTTTAAAATCCCCAGTGTTTAGAATGTTAAATGGGAGTAGTTTTATGTACAAAAACTGTGTCCATAAAACAAAAAATCCAGTTTCTTTTGGCTGTTTGTAATTCAAAGAAACTTCTCAAATGACTAAGTTACTCTGAGAAACATGTAGCCCATGAGATTTTTCAAAGTCAATTTATGGGATTGAAAGGGTTTGCCCAAAATGCTTTTTTTAAAAAGATGTTTAACTTCCTGTACAAGGAGAAATAACATTTCTCAATCAAGTTACATAATTTAGAATAGGAAATTCTCCAAATGTTTATTTTCTACTTTCTTCATTTCTTTTGGTTAGCAGTAATATGTTTTCAAAACCTATTTTCCTGTGAGTTAGAACTTGTACTTAAGATCTGGTGGGTTTGAATGGCACAAGATCTCATTTCAAACTGTGGCACCGATAATTACTAAAAGTGTAACAGCACTCAATTTTAATTTATAGCAGCATTTTACACAATTGTGTTTTAAAAGTAGGTTAACGATTCGTGTACTGAATAACAAAGTGTTTAAATTACATGTACTTTCCACTTTACACCACTATTTACCATTTAGAATATTTACAAGTGTTTGCAGAAGAATGATTTTTAACTCCACAGCTCTTCAAAATGCTCAAGGTTTTTACACTTAAACCTCAGTTCTGCCCTGATTAGGGAAGAGGTCTTTGCATTTTAGATGGGATTCTTGGGTTTAGGTCTCTTAGAAGTTCTAACAGTGAAAAGAACTTAAAAACCCCAATCACAATCTTTTTTTCAAATGAAGAGATGCAGAAGTGTCCCACTCCTAAGTTTTCAGTGGGAGCGCAATTTGAAGGGTTTGCAGAACATTTAAAAAGTTCTAAAGCAAGGGAGCTCCCCACCATAAGCCTGGATATTTTCAATTTTGTTGGCTACTGTTTGCCAGGAAAAATGACAGGCTGCCAGGGACTAAAAGTAATGGCAGGAACTGAACGAGAAAGTATTTGAGCTCGATGCCAGCGTGCCATTCATAGCAGTGGATGAATAAAACCACCCAACTAAAAAGGCAGTCCATGATGAGAATGGCTAATTGTATACAGTAGGCTTTTTCCATTAAAAACAGTAACGTATGCTTTTCCTAGGGCATTCTTCACAAAGGATGATGAGTCAAAGGGAGGTTGGAGGTGAATCCTAATGCTGTTTTTTATGAGCCTATTTTGTATTATTCCAGGGTATGTGTGTTATGATAGTGGCATCTCATACCGAAATGTCATCCATACTCAGCATTGGAAAAAAATCCCAAGTCTAAATCTTAAGGAGGGAAAATATATCACATCTATAGGAAACGATGCCCTCTAATAGAGAAATGGTGTTTAATTCACATCTATTCTCTCTAAATCCCGAGAAATCATAAGGGCTATAATGTATTTGAAATCAGGTGGCACTATAAACACTTTAATCTTTTGAAATGAGCTCTAAAAACTAAAAGTCACGATAGAAGGCTTATTTTCAATGGATCAATACTTTAGGAAAGTACCTAATCATCTCTCCCCTTAACTTCCTTTAAAAAAAAAAAACTCCAGACAACCATACCAGTTAAACCAGAATGCTGAACAATCTGAAAAACAAAAATAAAAATGTATTTAGGGAAAGGGAGAGGGCACACAGTTAAGGCATCTTAAAAAAAATCCATATGGCTTTGGTTTACTGAAATATTTTTACACTGTTAAAGAAAAAGGGAAATATTTCAAAACATCTGAAAAATATGAAAACTGCCTGAATACATAGTATGTGACAATTCAGACAGTTTAAACATGTGGATATCTAACACAGAAGCCTTCTCCCTGTAAAACTGTGTATGGTCACCTAGATATTTATCTAACAGAAGATGGCAGCCCTGAAGTCTGTGCAGAAGTTACATACAAAGAATTGTTGTCTGGAAGGGTAGGAACCATGGAATTTCCATTGGTTGGGGAGCAGCCCAACTTCAATTTTTCCAAATACTCGGCATGCACAGGTTTATGACACTGGAGAACTTTAATGGCATCTTCAACCTTGAACCATTCTCTCTTCCTTCCTAAGGAAAAAAAAAAGTATTACCAAAGTAATTATTAAAAGCTCATTTTTAAGGCAGCCTATCACTCACCACCCTTAACCCCCCATCAAATCACTAAACATGCTAAGAGTTCAATGTCTCCTAATGGGTCAACAGGACTAATCCCTCAGAATTTAAACAAAATATCAAATGTCAGGTTGAAGACTCTAAATGACTGCTGAACCAAGGAATAACTTCTAAACTACACTTCTGTCTGACTAATATAAAAGTAGGAGTATGTCATAATAAAATGTTGAACTTTTGGGTCATTTCATATCATGTGAAATACCTAAAGGAAGGTGAAGTGAAGATGGCGAGAACATGATTGGTAGAGGCATAAGGCAGGGCCCAAAGACACACCCAGTGGCAGAATGCCTGATCTACTACAACTGCAATATACTTTTACTAAGGATGATCAACAGATACTAGACGGGATGTTGGGATGCTAGTTAACACGAAAATAAGAGAGTACTCCCCATACTTTCAGCCAAATACAGCACGAAAAGTCAACTTGCCTAGTAAAACAAAACGATTCTTAAATATATGGATGAGTTTGAGTCCGCCACGTGCTAGGTGATATGACTAAGGCAGGTCCAAATATGAAGTGACAATTTGGGAATATCAAGGAGAGAGAAAGAACTGAACTAGTTCACGGGTATACCAATATATAGTCAATTCCATCTATCTTCTAAGAAGGTGGATTATGAAATAGATTTTAAAAAACATTTACCTATATTAACAGAATCCTCCCAGTCTTCCAATATTTCAGTGACAGTAAGAACATAAACATAAGTGCGATGCTTGCGGTCTTGATTCTGCTTGAGTATGAAAAAGTTGACATTTTAATCTACAAGTTCATGCTTTACAAAAATTAAATATCTATCAACAGTAATATTTCAAAGAATTAAAGTATTACAATTAAGTATACTCACATCTTTATAAACAGGTATAATTTACTTTCTGATGGTCTTGATGAGAAAAACGTAATTGTCAGTATAAATCATCAGGAAACTGAAGCCCAAGGTTACATGAGCTGGTATAAGAAGGACAAGGTCAACCAATCTTTACAGGCCACTTACAGGGAATCTGAGATAAGTCACCGCTGTATCAAATTAGAAATCTACTAATGTATCAAAAACAGGTGGCAACTGGGCATATAAAAGCAAGAGTGGAGTCAACACTGTCTCATTTTCGTTACCTTTCCCTGGGTGAAAAAAAATTTAAGATTTCAAACCAAAAACATCCTGCCATGTATTGTAGCCAATTTTCCAAAGAACTATAAATGAGGGCATCTTTAGAACAAATTACAGCATCTGAACAGAATACTACTGTCCTGGAAGAAATAAGGGGATGGATTCAGAAAAACTGGAGGAATGAACTGATGCAGTGAAGTAAGCAGAAGCCAACAACCTATGCAGCCTATAAAGGCAAACATGACCACTGAGGAATGGCAAATCACATTTCCATGACTCCCAATGGGGGCGGGGGCATATAAGATGGACTCGGGTTGAAGACAGACCTTTTTCTGGACATGGTTGATGCAGGAATTTTTTTGTTTGACCACATGTATTTATTATAAGGCTTTTGTCCCCCCCCTCCCCCTCTGGGATTAAGTGACTTTTCCAAGGTCACATGGCTAGTAAGTGTTAAGTGTCCAAGGACAAATTTGAACTCAGGTTCTCCTGACTCCAGAGCCAGTGCTCTGATTCACTGTGCCACCTAGCCGCTCCCGTGTTTTGTCTTGTTAAAGGTGGGAGGGATGGTTGGGGTAAGCTACCTTTAAGATGTATTTGTAACAGTTACTTCCTAG
This sequence comes from Pseudochirops cupreus, assembly GCA_028627135.1. Taxonomy (NCBI): domain Eukaryota; kingdom Metazoa; phylum Chordata; class Mammalia; order Diprotodontia; family Pseudocheiridae; genus Pseudochirops; species Pseudochirops cupreus. The sequence goes on along the minus strand of JAQQSU010007214.1, from coordinate 7,394 downwards.
GAAGGAAACCAGACTGGTTCAAGGTAGAAGAATCCACTGAAGTTCTTCAATGACATAAACCTGAGGAAAAACTAAAGTTGGGCTGCTCACTGACCAAGAGAAACTGGTGAATTTTAGTTCTTGTCTAAGCACTAATTTAGAGGTCAGAGGGGCGTGCCTGTGTGCGTGCGTGCATGTGCGTGTGCGTGTGTGTAATTTGAAGAGAAGGTAACATAAAGATGCTTCACCTTTTCACGTAGTAGGCAAGGCTAGAGGTTAATCTTGTCTACATCCTGCTCTGGTCCTCAAGCACCATATGGGGAAGGGCTAGAGTTCTTTTTCATGGCCCTAGGGTGCAAGTGACAGCCATCTGAAGACCCAGTGACAAATTCTTTGGCCACAACAAAAGTGATTACAATCTGTGGGAGCAAGCTACAATGACAAAAATCACAGGTGCTCAGTATTTGAAGGGTTCAAGAAAACTTCATTACAGGACAACCTGGATGTTCTGAAGTTTGTTAAAATGGGATTTTGTTATAGCAGCTTTCTGTGACAGGAGATATGGAACTATTTCTATTTCTTATTTAACAAAGTTAGGTACCATTGAGCAAATACCACAAAATAACTGAATCTAGTTGGCTCAGTGAATAATCTATAATGCTAAATACAAGTCTCCAAAAATAAAAATACTAATGCTGACCCAAATGACTAATGCAAGCTGTTAAGGCACTGTAACTACCACACAAGTCTCAACGTGTAACAAAAAGAAACAAAGTCAACTTCCAACGTTCACCAGAAGATGGAGCTATTTCATCGTTCAAGTCTCAAGGTCTCAGGATAGAAAGTCAGGGGCAGCTCTTTAAGCCATCAGAACAAATGAAAAGGTCCTCAGAGAGAAGAAGACTATTTTCAAGTCCTACTCTGAAAGTCTCTTCTCTCAGCATGTTTAATGTTTTCTCTATTCTGAAATGCTGTTGCATCCTTGTAGAGCAGTGGCCAAAAGGAATGTTCTAAAATAAAGTTATAGGGCATGTGTTCTATGTGCCATGGGAGGGAATTAAGGGTTTATCTGAAAAAATGTCACAAAAGCAGGGTTAACTGCCAGATGGATTCATTCCGATGTGCACAACAACCCGGGGAGGCTTGATCAAAGATCTGGCTGGGTCTCAAAAGATGAGTGACATAGAACTAGGTGGTGGAACAGAGCTCCATGGAGCCTACGGCTCATTAAAGTCGACTTCCCAAAATGACGTTGGGAACACGTCTGGTCTCTCTGTTGTACAGAAAAGTGGTCAGAGATTCACAAAACCTGGCACATGAACAGGAGATCCTTTGGGCCAAATAAGTGAACGGTAAAGGAAAAAAGTAAAAAAGCTTGATGAGCTTTTGCAAAAAGAGCTAACTGGAGAGCTAGGAACAAAGCAAACAGTGTTTAGTAACTTAAGATTATGACCTAAGTCCACTCTCATCGACATAAGGGCAGCTAGGTGGCACAGTGAAGAGAGCACTGGCCCTGGAGTCAGGAAGACCCGAGTTCAAATTCAGCCTCAGACACTTCACACACACACACACACACACACACACACACACACACACACACACACACACAGAGCTGTGTGACCTTGGGCAAATCACTTAACCCCAATTGCCCTACCCTTCCCCCCTCCAAAAGTGGGGGAAAAATACATAAGGAGTATAGTTTTATTCAGGCAACCAGGACTTATTTTCAGTTGTCCTGGGAAAGTTTTACAGATCAATAAATAAAATAATGAAGCTTCCCATTAAACAACTATGAAAAAACAATTTCAAAAGAAGAGTTCCTGTCCATAAAGTTTCCTGCTTGCTTCGTTTTAAACTACTAATATTTAAAAAGACCAATTATCCAGGGGTGACCTGTAGGAAGATCCAGGGCTTAAAGGTTCTTTAGAAGACTGAGTTAACTGCTGCCCATTTCCCCAAAACAATCATCAGCTTCTCTCAACTCTCCATCCCGAAACAATACTTGTAAAGGCACTCGAGTCAGGCCCGGCACATCACAGGTACTATATAATCAGTGTTTATTCTCCTCACTCCTCCTTCCCCCACCAAAGGCTAGAATTACAACAGACCTGGGCATTGTGCAGTTTCGTGGTCTAAAGCACCTTATAACAGCAAAATCTGTGTATTTACAAGATTGATCATCCCATCCAAAAGATGCTCAACTCTTTGCCTCCAGGACACAAAGAGCTGGCAAGAATTTCAGGTTTTGGATGGACGGGGTATGCAGAGGTTAAGCTGCGTCCACCAGGTAGCCATCTTCACCAGAAAATATCAAAGAACATGTTGCTAACAAGGGTTGTAGCTGTAGGTGCTTCTTCCTGCTCCTTCTGTATTTTTTAGCAATCTGGTCTTCCAGAGTTGATGTGGCTACAGTGAGCTGGGAATCCCTCTCTCACCTTAGTTGGCTGGTCCTCAGAAAGAACATGGTTATGTTTGCTCTGTCCATGCTTGTAGCCTGTCTAGCTTGGATGGGGCCCGCCAGGGTTTATAACTTGGTTGGCACAGCCTTCAAGAACCCAGTCTCACCTTGATGAAACACCAGAAAGCCCATTCTATCAAGATAGAGCTTAACAATTTTTGGTGACAGAAATAACTTTCTGGTTCCTAAGGTATGCAAATATGCTTCTTCTAGCTATGAGTCTTTAGTCTACCTTTGCCAGTGCTGTCTCTGATCCAATGTAAACCCATAAGGGTTAGAGCTGGGGTACAGCACTCCCTCTCTCCAGGTCCCTGATGGGATTATATTTAGGTATTTCGGAAAGAACAGCAGGCTGGCAAAGTGGAAACACAAAGCTGGCAATGTGGCAGCCTCTTGGCTACTGGGCCTGAATAAGAAACTCCTGATTTGTGCCTGCAGGGAAAACAGCAATTTAAACAACATTAAGCAGGTGAACAGTGCTATTTTTAGAACTCACCTCAAATATCCCCAGAAGTCTGCCTAATTTTCCTCTGACACCAGCCTACAAATAAATAATAAGTTAGCTTCTTCAAAATACCAGAACTCTGTATCCAAGTTTTTTCACACTAGTATTTTCTAGCTTTATTTCTTCCTGAAATGTTTTAGTTAATATGTTGAATGTGAAATGATTTCAACTAAGTCAGTATCAGTTCTCTGGAAGAAAGAGTAAAACGACATACATACTATGTCGTTCACAATGTAAATGTTATGAAACGAAATAGGCTCAATTATCCCTTCATTTACGGTGTATTCTGAGATACTCTGCATTTCACATTTCATAGGCTTTGCCTGATGAGTCTAATAAACAGGTCTAAATCAGGCGGTAGTGACTAAATATGGCTGTTGCTTGTTTGCTTTTTAAAAATTACCAATGGTTTATCTCATTCATTCATAAACATTTAAGTGTTTGCTACATTTTCAGAGTTACTAGCTTTGATTCACTTGCAGATCTGATTGGTTCAGCTTGTTAGCACCATTCAAGGGAAAGTCTGAAATCATGACCTCTGACTCACCAGGACTAACTAAACAATTCTCCCCACAGGAGATCTCTCTGTAGCCTTGACAAACGCAGCCTTCCCCTTCTTTAGATACGACATCACAGGATCCTATGAAATGATGCAAGGGGCCTCTCCCTTATCTGTATCCTTCCTGACGGTATCAAACAGGAATGGTCTTTCTGGCTGCAGCACATGGGGGTATCTAGACTCATTCTCTAGGTTCTCTCCCCCCCAGGGAACTGCTGAAAGCTCAGAACTTATTTTCAACTATGACTACAATTCTCTCTAAATGTTTTAATATTCATGGCATTCATTACTTCCCCCCAAAATTGTGTTTAGGTTTTTTTTAGATTTGTGTCCCTCCAGATCTTCCATAAATGTCTATGATTTCAGTTAACTTGCTACAATCACTCTCTGATTATTCCAAATGAGGCTGACTACTTATAGAACCCTTAGGGAACTGACGTTTTTCAAACACTTTAAAAGCTTGTAAAATGTTTCCCACAACAACAATGGGATACAGGCAAGGTGGACTATTACCCCCACCTTTTCCCAAAGCACTGAGTGTGAATGTGATTTGCCCATCCCATGACTACTAGAGTTTAAACCTCAACTTGCATCCTTATCCTGAACTTGTCTGGAGGGACAAAAATATATCCCCATAAAAAGGCACTTTAAGGCACCAGGTTTATCCATAGTCTTACCTCTTCATAGACTTCTCTTACTGCAGCTCCGCCTGGTTCTTCCTCCGGCTCCATTCCTCCACCAGGAACAATCCATTGATCTGGATACCTGCTGCTACTCACCAACAGCACCTGATAGAACATAAAATACAGCTTTAGTGTCAACAAAGTGAATCAACCAAAGAACATTTAAACAATTCTTATGCCAAAAAAATGACAGAAAAGGACACTACATACAATTGATGCACAAACTATTTCCATGACCTAAAGAAGAACCAAGAATCCAGTTAAACAAGGATGGATGTCTCCATACAAAAAACAAAAACAAGAACCTGACCACACCTGACTAAAGCATCTTTTATATATTATTCAATGCAAATCTTAACCACTTTACTTTCCATTATACAGAATGGGAAACTTAATATTCAGTCAATTAAGGGACTTAGCAGCAGGTCTCCTGCCTAGTTCAGGATGCCATCTTACTGGAGCTTTGCCAAACTGCGCTTCTCATGGACCTCACACCTCCAAGTCGTGGCTCCCTCCCCCTGCCAATGTCTAAAACATACTCCCTTCTACACCCGTTCCATACAACTCTCTCCCTTAAATCTTCACTCATTCCCTAAACCAGTGATACTGTATGATTCCCAACTTGCAGGAATCTCCCTTATGTTTTTAAACTACAAACAAGGAAAAGCCAGAGCCAAATGTCTGGAACACATCAATTCTGCATGTTTTCCAACATTTGAGTACGTGACTAGTAAGGTTAACAGTAAAAAAAAGTTAAGAGCAAAAAAAGACTATCTATCCTAACTACCTCGTCTTAGATTTAGGCAGTACACATACATCTGGGGCTCTGGTCAAGTTTCAATAAAAACAAAACTCTTGTTATTAATACTAAAAACTGACATTCAGAAAATATTTTGCCATTTAGTGCTCAGATTTTATATGACAAATAAGTGAAAAAGGCCGAGAGATTTAGTGATGAATGCTGATAACAAAAGACAAGCAGGATCTGAACTCACTCACACCCCTGTGCCTCCCCCTTCCTTCCCAACAAGCCCTATCAGGGTTACAGTGTCATCTTGGTGCCAGTTGTGAATTGAGAGGAAGGTGTTTTCAAAGGGGACCAAAGACATCAAGACAAGCCAATGACTTGTTCAGGAACTGAATTTCAACAACTCTTCCACATTCCAGGGGCAAGACGCAGCGGATGGCCTTCACAGAGTCTGCCACCTGTCACCTTATGGCTGATGGGACCAATTATTCTCAACCATCCATTCCACTGGGGGAAGTCTTCAAATCTTCCAAACTCACTGTGGGTTACCCTCAACCTCATCTAGACCAGCTGCTGGTGTGGCCACTCTGCATGCTACAGCTTCCTGCAGTCACAGGGGAGAGCTGGGAGAATATGGACACCAAAGGTGGATGAGAAGGGCTTGAAAAGCCTCACACCTGAGGTGCTGGTGCTACCTGAACACGCCATACCACCCCTCAGCTGCACTGAAGTGCAATTAATAGGATTTGGAAACTGCTAATTTGGGGGGGGGGGAGGGTAAAAGAGAGAAAAGGTTATGAACCTGAGTGATTAGGGAGATGGAAGCATTTATAATGAAAATAATATCCTGCATGGACTATGCCAACTATGAATACTATTTGACCTTTAGCTTCTAAGGGTCTGTTTGGAATGAAAGTTACTGCTACTACCAACTAGAAGTTACTGCCAAAAAAAGGGCTAAACTTTTTAACAGTTATTTTTAAGCTTCACTTTCTACAAAGGGCAATTAAGGTCAGTTATGCCACAAGTGACCACACGCCTCCCATGATTCTGTATTACCAAACTGTACAACTGTACAGTTTGAGAGGTGCTGTAATTTGTTTCAGGCACTTCCTGGAATGGACTCCTTCCTCACCTGACCTCAGGAGCCTTCAAGGAGCTCAGGTTCACACCCTGGTAAAAGCAACTTCCCTGTATTTTCATTCCCAAGGTGATCACAACAACTGCAGTGATAGCACCCACACCTTTGGCCCTAAAACAGAACTCAGGACAAGACATACTAGATAGCTCAGAGGCAGACCACCCTGACACACGTTCCAAAATGTGCCCAGCTGTCAAGACGCTGAAAGAAATACATATGGGGGGGCAGAGCCAAGATGGCAGAGTAGAAACACAAACTCAGTGTGGGCTGCGGCTCTAACCACCTCCAATATCTGTTAAAAAAAAAAAAAGACTCTAAATAAATTTTAAAGTTACAGAACCCAAAAAGTGACAGAGAGAAACAAATCTCCTGCAGCCTGGCAGGCTGACAGGAAAAGTCTATTGCAGTGCGCTGGGAGCCAAGCACAGTCCGGCCGGTCGCATACAGTTCCAGCCCCAGGGAGGCCTCGACCAGCAGTGGCCAGAGCAGATGTCAGGAGAGTGAATAAACAGCGGCTGTGGCGGTTTCCAGGCTTCTCAACCCATAAACACGAAAGTCAAATTAAAAGGTCAGTGGGGAACTCTGCTGGAAGGGGAAGAGGATGGAAGAGCAGCAGTACGGCCCCTGCCCTGCCCCTGGGGTGAGAAGCAGGAGGAGGCATGGCGGCTACAGCTACCACCTCTTGACTGCCTCTGGAGCTGCTGGCCTGCAGATAGTAGGGGGACCAAACAACCATTCAGAGGGTAATTGCTTTTGCTTTAACCTCCTTGGATCTAGATTGAGGTCTTGGGTAGTGCTCCTGGGGTGTGTGGCCAGTGAGCCAGAGCTTGTGGGGGCTATAGAGATGGCACCCTCCTATTAGCTCAGAGCTGTGAAAACCCCAGCAATTTGGAACAAAGCTCTCTCCATTCTGGAAGAAGAGCTCAAAAGTCAAGTAATTGGCTGGCAATATGAGCAAGCACAGGAAGCACAAACAGACCATAGAATCCTTTTCAACGCATGGAGTGGGAGGAAGACAGCATAAAGTCAGAACTCCTGCATCAAAAGCCTACAAGAAAAATATGAATTGGTTACAGGCCATGGAGGAGCTCAAGAAGGATTTTGAAAATCAAGTAATAGAAGTGGAGGAAAAATTGGGAAGAGAAATGAGAATGATGCAAGAAAATCATGAAAAGAGAGTCAACAACCTGCTAAAGGAGACCCAAAAAGCCAATGAGAAGAATGCCTTAAAAAGCTGAATTTGCCAGATAGAAAAGAAATTTCAAAAACTCACTGAAGAGAATAATTCCTTCAAAATTAGATTGGAGTAAATGGAAGCTAA
>JAQQSU010007213.1:0-13285 GCA_028627135.1 Pseudochirops cupreus | reverse complement strand
CATATAATCAGTCTCTCACAATATGCCCACTGTGGAGAGGTTCTTCGTAATTACACATGTACAGCCTGTATTTAATTGCTTGTCCTTCCAGTGGGGGTGGGTGACAAGGGAGGAAGGGAAAGAATCTAGAATTTAAAGTTCTATAATCAAATGTTAAAAATATATATGTATATATATAATAATAATAATTATTATTATTATTAACTACATCCAACTGGGAATTAAGAAACACAGGCACTGTGGTAGGGAGATCCATACTGCCCTACTGGAAAGTCAGAGGGGTGAGGGGGAGGATATAGGAGAGAGCAGATTGGGGGAGGGGATGGCTGTTTTGACGTGTTGGGTAAGAGAAAGATGGGGAGAATATTTGTAACTCAAAATCTTGTGGAAATGAATGATGTAAACAAGAAAATAAATTAATTAATTAAAAACAAAAAATATTGATATTACTTCACTGTCTATGGTACCTTTTAGCTAGATGAAATTTCCTTTCTTATCCCTTTTAATTAGATCTATTTTTGTTTTTTCTCTGCCTGAGATCAGGATTGCTACCCCTGCTTTTTTTTTACTTCAGTTGAAGCATAATATATTCTACTACAGCCTTTGGCCTTTATCTTGTGTGTGTTTCTTGTAAACAACATATTGTAAGATTCTGGTTTTTAATCCACTCAGCTATTCACTTTTGTTTTATGGAAGAGCTCATCCCATTAAAATTTTTTTTGTTAAGATAGACTAACCATTTTATTTTCCTCTGATAGGTTCAGGAATGTTGATAGACAGATAGCTCTTTACATGGGCTTTGGAGGGGGTCTGGGGGCAGCACCCGCAGGTCTGAAGCGGGGCGGGGCGTGCGGTTCTTGCGGGCCTCCCTGGAAGATCCCTCACCACATTGCTGTGGATCGCGCAGCTCACGCAGTAATGCAGCTTCACGTACGGCTTGGGCAGCACGTAGGAGTCGAAGACGCTGGCCTCAGAGATGTCCCTGACGGCCACCGCCTCCACTATGTTGCGGATGACGAACTTCTTGATGGCCTTGTCCTTGGGCACGCAGCGGGCGCAGTTGGTACAGCAGATGGGCTGCACGCGGCCACGGCCCTTCTTGGCACGCCTTCTTGGTCATCTTGGAAGCCCCATTAACATTTATAGTTATGATTACTAACTGTATATTTCCCTCCATGCTATTTCCACCCCCCTTCTTTTTACACTTTTCTCTCCTTTCACCCTGTCCCTTCTCACCATTGTTTTGCTTTTGATCACCTTCTCCCCCAGTCTGCCTTCTTTTCTACCAGCCCTCCTCCCTTTTCTTTCCCGTCTACTTCCTTATAGGGTAGAATAGATTTCTCTACCTGAGTGTGTATGTTATTCCCTCTCTGAGCCAAATCCAATGAGAGTAAGGTTTAAACAATGCTCACCCCCTCCCTTCTTTCCCTCTATTTTAATAGGTCTTTCATGCCTCTTCATATGATATAATTTACCTCATTCTGCCTCCCCCTTTCCTCTTCTTCCAGTTTAAGTCCTTCACCCCTTAATTAATTTTTTATCATCACATCAAAGTCAACTTATACCCACACTCTCTAAGTACACTCCTTCTCACTGCCCTAATAGAGATACAGTCTTAAGAGTTACAAGTATCATCTTCCCATGGAGAAATGTAAACAGTTTAACCTTATTGAACACCGTGGGTGTTTTTTTCTTTCAAACTGTTTACCTTGTTATACTTCTCTTTAGTCTTGTGTTTAAATATCAGATTTTCTCTTCAGCTCTGGTCTTTTCATCAGGAAAGTTTGAAAATCCCTTATTTCAGTGAATATCCATCTTTTCCCCTGAATGATTATGCTGAATATTGCTGGGTATTTGATTCCTGGTTGTAATTCAACCTCTTTTGCCTTCTGGAATATATTGCAAGTCCTCTGATCCTTTAATTCAGAAGCTAATAAGTCCTATGTAATCCTAACTGTGGCTCCTTGATATTTGAATTGTTCCTTCTGGCTGCTTGTAGTATTTTTTTCTTGACCTGATAGTTCTGGAATTTGGCTACAATATTCCTTGGAGTTTTCGTTTTGGGATCTCTTTCAGGAGGTGATCAGTGGATTCTTTCAATGACTATTTTATCCTCTGGTCCTAGTATTGGGGCAGTTTTTCTTGATAACTTCTTGAAAGATGCTGTTAAGAGTCTCTTTTTGATCATGGCTTTCAGGTAATCCAGTAAAATTCTTAAATTATCTCTCTAACATCTATTTTCCAGGTCATTTGTTTTTCTAATGGAGTATTTTACACTTTCTTCTGTTTTTTCATTCTTCGACTGATTCTTGATGTCTCATAGCTTTTATTATTCATTAGCTTCTACTTCCACAATTCTAATTTTTTTTTCATTTGCACAATTCTAATTTTTAAGAAATTTTTTTCCAGTTACCTTTTATAACTTTCAATGGCTTTTGTTTTCCATTTGGCCAATTCTACTTTTAAAGGAGTTGTTTTCTTCAGTCAATGTTTGTGCTTTCTTTTCCAAGCTGTTGACTCTTTTTTTTCATAATTCTCTTACATTCACTTCTCTTCCCAATTTTTCATCAACCTCTCTTACTTGATTTTTAAAATTGTTTTTAAGCTCTTCCAAGATGATTTTTTGGCTTGAAATGAATTCATCTTCCCCTTTGAGCTTAATATGTAGGCATTTTGATATTGTTGTCCTCTTCTGAGTTTGTAATTTGATCTTCCCTGTCACTATATGTAGCACCTATGCAATATTTACAGCGCCCACAATCATGATAAAGACCATGACTATAAGTATCTCATGACATTTCATCACAAAATAAAGCAGATTCTCCAGGTAGAGAACAGAACTGAAACATTTATTTTGACACCAGAACACCCTATCCCAAAACCAGTAAGCTGATTCCATCATAGTACCAAAGATATTCAGAAGCCATAATAACACTGAGAGCCACAGCATCCTTCAGCCTTACCACAAACCAATACAAGATCAATATTTACTCACAAGCTTATCTGACTCCTTGCCTGAGTGTTCTCTCTCCCCAACCTGTCTAGCTAGCTCTGACTACCAGCTTCCTATGGGCTCTGCTTCCCTTCAGCAAAACTCTTCCCACCATAGGTTCCATGTGACTACCTTCAGCCTGTTAGGGGATAGAGTATGCTTTCAAAGCAGGGGAGGTCTTCAAACTCCCCTCTAGGTCTATTAAGGGGCAGGGAAGATTTTCAAATTCCCATTCCCATACCATTCGGCCCCAAGATCTTTCATGTCCCTTACGTAGCAAAAATACCTTAACAACAAATGAGAGTTTAGGGATAACTGGTGGAAAAACTGGTGTCAACAGAACTTTGCAACAACATAACAGGGATAACAGAAAAACTTTGCACATAAAACAATAGCTTAGGGTGGGGGATTGGGCACAAGTGCCCCATCCTTCCTCCCTCAAATGAATAGGGCTCAAAATCTTGGGGTAAGGGGAGAAGGTCTCTTCTTCAAAGATACTTCAAGCTGAAATTGGACTTAGAGCTGTCCCTGCCTCAAGAGGTCCCATTGGAAAGTTCAGTTCTTTAGCTGTCATCCAGAACTTGGTCAATGCTAGGTCCAGGAGGTCCCATTTGAAAGGTCAGTTCTTTAGCTGCCATCTGGAGCTCAGTCGATGCCAGGTCCAGAGATGGTACATCACATCCATAGACAGGAGGTAACATCCAGCTTGCGCTATCAGTCATCTGCAGGTGGAGAGTACCAATCCTGCAGAAAACAAATCTCACAAACAAGTTTAACAGACAAAAAGCCAAAAAGACAAATATAGGGTCAGCTGTGCTTTTGTAGTCCATGAACTCACTATCCTAACCTCATTCACAGAAGAATATATGACACTGTGCTCCTTGCTCTATTCCAGTGACTTGACACACTACCACAAGTTCAGCACATTGACATTCCATCTACCCCAGCACATTCTTTAATCTGAGTCCCCCTGAAGGTGTGACAAACTTGGATACAATTGTTCAGGAGCATCTGTAGGGGAAGTTCTCACTTCTCTATTCTGTCTAACATCAAGCCCATTTTCTTAGTACGCTTTGTATAGTTCATTAGTTGGAATACCATCAATTTTTCTTAAATCAACCCCTACTTTCAATAGAGCAGTTCTTTTCTGGCAATCTATTCTGTCTTTGAATCGGCTGGCCATTTACTTTTCTCTCGTGAGGAAATTTATCTTCTTCCCATTCTCCTAAGTCACTTAGCTGTGAAATCTTATCCAGCACCTCTGTCAGAGGGTGTCCTGTTTCACCAGTTAATGGAGTCAGAAGTAGGTGCTTATAAGCAGGAGGAGCTGTCTTCACCATGATATTTCTATGAGGAACTGCTAAGGGGATTTCATGATACGTATCTGCATCTCCAGCCATGACAGCAGTTTTCATTACTTCTTCTTTCAACTTTCTCATACAGTCTCTAAGCTAGTACCAGGGTCTGTCTCCACTAGACCACATAGAATCAGCATGATACATTCTATTGCATCCAGCAGCAGCTAGAGCTAACAGATTGGTCATATTGTTACCTCTGCCAAATGAAAGCCTCTAAAAGCTTGCTAGACAAAATAATTCTGACAAATACTTATAAATTACAAGCAGTCTACTTTATCTATCACTACCCCAGCAGCTCCTTTGTCAGTGATTCTTAGCATCCAAGACACTAAGGATTCTCCCATCCTTTGGGTGAATCTGCTCAAAATATCAGTAATCTCCTGTTGAGTGAAATCCTCAAATATCTCCTTGAATACATCTTGCCCTCCCTGATTCTCCTGCCTTCTTCTCAGTATGGGGCAATCTTCTGCCCCTGCCCCTTCACCATGAAACAATGTAACATTCAGTAATATTATATCATTCTCCTGGCATTTGTTGTCATAGCAACTAGGCTTAGACTCTACCAAAGCTGTATGAACTTCCCTCCTGTTACTTTTTTTCTTCTTTTTCTGAGCCAAATTTACAACAGCCCTCTCTGCTTCCAGAGAATTTCCAGCACTCTCGCCATCCACCTGAGACTCTCCAGGTTGCTCTTTTAAAGGCGGGGGAGAATGCTGGCACTTAGCCAACTCTTGTAACAGCTTGTCTCTGCTTTTACACACAATCATGATATTTGATCAAATATGACAGATTCTCCAGGTAGAGAACAGAACTGAAACATTTATTTTGACACCAGAACACCCTATCCCAAAACCAGTAAGCTGATTCCATCATAGTACCAAAGATATTCAGAAGCCATAATAACACTGAGCCACAGCATCCTTCAGCCTTACCACAAGATCAGTATTTACTCACAAGCTTATCTGACTCCTTGCCTGAGTGTTCTCTCTCCCCCACCTGTCTGGCTAGCTCTGACTACCAGCTTCCTATGGGCTCTGCTTCCTTTCAGCAAAACTCTTCCCACCATAGGTTCCATGTGACTACTTTCAGCCTATTAGGGGGTAGAGTATGCTTTCAAAGCAGGGGAGGTCTTCAAACTCCCCCCTAGGTCTATTAAGGAGCAGGGAAGATCTTCAAATTCCCATTCACATAATACCTTAGTAGCTTTCTATAGTTTTTTCTTGTTTTTTTTACTCATTTTTAAAAGTTAAGCTCTGCTCCTAGAGTATCGGGCCTGGTCACTGGCTTTCTGCACCAGCGCTTCTGGGGCTGGCGATTTGCCCACTACACAAAGTTAACCTGGCCTAGTTGTGCCCTATGTTCTGAGGCTGGCAATTTGCCTACTGTGCTGGGGCTAGAGGCCTCACAGGTAGTCTACTGTGTCACTGACCTATTGAGCCAGAACTGCAGGACTTCAGTTGCTGATCTGTGCTGTGGCTAAGAGCCTTCTGCTGACTTGCCCAGATATGCCTACACTGGGCTGTGCTCCCTTTTTACCCAAGTGAGACAGACCTTTCCTGAAGTCTTTTTAAATTATTGTGTGCTGGAAAATTTTTCACTCTGTCTCTTTATGGATTTTGTTACTCCAGATTTTTTTTAGAGGCTTGATTTAACATTGTTTCTGAGGAAAACTAGGGAGAGGTCAGTCAATCTCCTGGCTTCTCTCCACCCTACCTCCATCCCATCTTTTGAAGCATACTGACCCTCTATGTCATCCCCATACACTTTCTTAAGTATCTCCCTATCTTCTGGTTGCTTCCCTGGTGCCTACAAACAATTCAATGTTTCCCCCATGCTCAAAAAGTCATCATTTGACTCATCCAGTCCAGTGTCTGGCATATGGTAGGTGCTTAATAAAGGCTGTGAGAAAATTTTATTGCATTGTTTGAACCTAGGCCTGAGTGGCTGGGAAGCTGAACTACCTCTACCAGATTTGTTTAAGATGGATACAAACAATTTTCTCACAATTATACATCTCAAGCAATCTACATGCCTTATCTGAAAACTGGCCATGTACTGGTCAATCAGTTACTGTTTCCTTGTTCTTTGATTGAACAGAGATACCTGGGGAGGCGGGGAGACACTTCTTTTTCTGATTTCAGCAAACTGTTCCTGTTTGCTGTTCCCTTCCCAATTTGGAAAGCCTCTAACCTTTCCTGCACTTAGAAATTGGGTGACCTAATCTTGTATACTGGTTTATGTCCTGCTAATTGTTTTCTTTTAATGCATAAAAATCTGTCTCCCCTATATTTGTGGTCCAGTTTCAAGCTGGAGAGGCCTCGTCCTGATTTGTTATGCAGTTGGCAGGCAGTGTTTAATAAACTGATATTCTCAGAAGCTCAAACCTTTGTTTTCTTAGTCATTTCAATCAATCCACATATCACAGTTGCATCTAAAGGGATAATAATTATAGCTACTATTTATATAGTACTTTATAGTTTATAGAACACTTTATATAGTTTATCTCAATTAAATCTAAAGGAAGTACTCAGAGGTATGTGGGTATTTGGAGAAACGTCAAGCTTTTCTCTCTAGTTATTGTGGCTTTTTGGTATAGGATGAAGCCATAAGGTTAAGTCTATTTCACTCTCTCTGCATCATTTGACCTGTGTTCATGTTCTAGCTCCAAAACTTAGCTACTATATGACTTTAAGCAAATAATTTAACTAGTCTGAGCCTTTCTAATTTTCCTAATCTATAAAATAGAGATGAATATACATCAGTCACAGAATCTTAATACCAGAAAGGATCTCAGAAGTCATCTAATCAAACTCTTAGGCAGAACATTAATCCACTCTACAATATCAGCCACAAATGGTCATCAAGTCCCTATCTGTACCTCTAGTGAGGGGAAATTCACTATTACCTAAGGCAGCCCATTTTGAAGGTATGTTTTTCATGCCAAAAGAAAGTGGGAAAGGATATGAGAAGGAAAGGGAAGTTACTTGTATCATGATGACTGAATAAAAGTTCTGCATGAGCCCAGCTCCCTTTTATCTTTTCAGAATACCAAAAATGAACCAAGTAAAGGATAAGATGTTCCTGCCTTGAATGACTGACTGAGGATGATAAAACTTTTATTAAGGACCTGCTATTTTCAAAGTACTGTGATAAGCACAGGGCTTACCAAGAGAAAAATAAGACAGTCCCTGCATTTGAGGAGCTCACATTCTAATACAGTATAAAACCCTCACAGCATCTTAAGGGTGGTTTAAGTTGCTGGAAGGAGTAAAAGTCCCAGGGTCCTTAGGGTGCAACAGCAATGTAGTTCATAATGGATCTTTTTTGATGTAATTTCCACTGATAAAACCTTATCTATAGGGGCGACTAGGTGGCCCAGTGAATAGAGCACTGGCCCTGGAGTCAGGAGGACCTGAGTTCAAACCCAACCTCAGACATTTAACACAAAAACTAGCCATGTGACCTTGGGCAAGTCACTTAACCCCAATTGCCCTCCAAAAACAACAGCAACAAAAAAAAAAACCTTGTCTATATCTGATGTTGAACTATTTGACAATGCCATGTATGCTGTTTAGTAGATAGAACTTTTTATTTTCAGTCTTCAGTAGCTGTGGCTGCTGAGGAGCTGGGGGTTATAGGATCTGCAGAGGTGGGTGATAGGTCACATCTTCACAAAGATTTCTCTCCTGGATAACAGACATAAGGATCAAGCTGGCAGTAGGTTTAGTGGTCTTGGACTTACCTGTCCATCAGTAGAAGTTGGTCAACAGTTGGTGTTGGGGATGGAGGGCTCCCTTTCCATGAAGGTTACTTACCTGAATGTTTGTAAGAGCTAGGATAGAAGTATAACAACTTTGGGAGTAAAAGGTTGTCTTTGCAATTCCAAGGGCTCTTGGGCTGTGGATCCTGGACTTTCTGGTCAAGGTGGTGGTTTGAACTAAGTGAATCCAAGGAGAAGTGGTGGTGGAGCTGGTTCAAGGTTTGAACTACCTGAAACATAGTGCTTCCAGAGTCACTCCCAGAATACCTTGCTGCTTCAGGCACAGAGGGAACCAGTAGCTGGAAAGCAGTAGGTAGGCAGGAATGGATACTCAGTGTAAATCTCTGCCTAAGTCACCAGGAAGTATACTTTTACAACAGTTTTAGTTGTTTCAGTCCTTGTATGTGCACATACACGTATACAACCTGCTTGGACTCCGGTTAAGTATTTTTGGCTTCCAGACCAAGTCTCTTTTCTATCTCTCAATGCTGCCAAGAACCAATTATCCTTGTTTATCTCACCTAATTCAGTCTAGGGTTTAAAATACAACATATTGTCATAACTTTATCAAAATGGCTCAGTCCCCATCCCATTAAGATTCTTATCTCCTTCCTAACTTCAAGTGACTCAAAGAAATATGGGCACACATTATCAATGAGATTCCATTTACTGAATGGAAAAGAAAAAAATGAACTACATCACATTAAAACTTCCAAGCTACTAAAACCCTGCCAGAGCTAATGAGATCTGAAATCCCATCCCCTCAGTGGTCTAAGCTGTTACAATTAAAATTTGAGCTCTTCACTTTTGCCAAAAGAACAGACATGCCCAGAGGCCACTTGTAGAGAAGGATTAGCAGGCATTCCCCCAAAGTTAAGTTCTCAAAGGAGAAAACAGAACAATTACATCCCCTGGTAGGGCTCATAATGAAAAATGCTATCTGTTTCCAGAGAAAGAACTGATGGAATATGAATGCATATCAAAGCATACTTTATATTTCTTGGAGTTTTGGGTATATTTTCTTTCACAATATGATCAATATGGAAATATGTTTTACATGACTACACATTTATAACCTACATTAGATTGCTTGCCATCCCAGGGAGAATGGAGGGGAAGGAAGGAGGGAGAGAATTTGGAACTCCAAATTTTTTTTGAATATTAAAAAGTGTTTTTACATGTAATTGGGGAAAAATAAAATATTATTAAATTTTTTAAAGAATGTTAAAACATAACATAAACAAATTAACAAAACAGGAAATAAAAAAGCTAACCCATCCAATCTCAGAAAAATAAATTCAACAGGTCATAAACAAAATGCCAGTGAAATAATAGAAAATTACCTGGAGGCTGGTGTGCTATAGCCATCATTATTTGAACTGGCTGGAAAATCTTGCTTGAATGGACTTCAAAAGAGGAAAGCTGGCTGAGTGATGAGAGTTAAATGATCAAAATCACTAATGAATCTTTAATACATTAATGAATCTGTGATTTCATTGTCGTAGGTACTCCCTTCAGGGATATTGATTATAATCTATCCATGTCTTCCCATCTTCACCATATAACATATATATAATGTTACAGAAATGTTATTTATGGCCTAGAATCATCAAGAACTAAGATCACATGGACCAGGTCCAGTTGTTGGAGAAAAGCCTTTCCAAGATATCAATATTGCTGTGTCTCCTTATGCTCCCCCTCTGGGTTTATACTGGGAAAATCACAGACTAGGCTTGTGTTTAGGTTTCCATATATATGGGTAACAGCATTCTCATATGCCATATAAGCCCTCAAAATAGCAACAGATTTATTAAGTACAAGATAGGTTTTATTCTAGCCCCTAGAAAAAGTTTAAATGCAGAAGACTCACAGGAACTCAAAAGCAAATGCATGGCTTTGTACAGAGCACACATAAATATTCTCTGCCCATTTCCAGTCAACCATGTGGAAACTCTGGGGGGCTGCCATGTTTGATGCATCACTGAGAGTCCCCTAATTGACTGATGAGCCAGAAGAGTTAATGACTCAGGGGAATTGTTAAAAGAAGAGATACCTTCTAGCTGGGACCTCTTGGCTGTAGTTTTCCAGGCAACAAGACGTTATTCCCATGAGGTGTAGAGAAGGACCATCCTTCTCTAACCTGAAATCACAGTGACCTCACTCCTCTTTATTTGAACTGGGATTCAACTAAGTAGACTTGGGGTGAGGGCCCTTAAAGGTCTTTGTATATTTGTTCTCTTTTCATTTTATGTAAATCTATACCCTGAGAATGTGAGGGTTAGGAAAATATGCAGGCTGCAGGCGGATATGTTTGAGGCACAGGGTGTGTCTGAGGCCCTGAAATTAGCTGGATCAAGTAGAATTCAGAGCATATGTACTGCCCCTGGTCACTTAGAGGTCAGGGGGTACTGCATTGCTATGTGTGGTTATCAGATGTTACAGATAGTGTCTCCACACCCTGGGGTCTTCATGCCCTTGTGACTGCACCTTCCCTCTCTCATATTTGTTTCATCCTGCTCCAGGCAGGTGGACTCTGGTATGCAGTTCTGGGCTAGATAAGACTCAAACTGGGGAGGCAGGATTGAAGTCTGCCTTAAGATCTGGCTGTAAGGCTTCCCCATGGAGAGGACTCAATAAACTTTCTCTGCTTACACCTCTGAGCCGTGACTCTTCTGTTCTTGAAAATGCGCTAGCACCTTCTCGAGTGAGGTAAGTAACCGGCTGCCCCTGAAGTTAAGTTAGGGTACCCTGACAGAGAACCTTGTCATGAGAAGAATATGTTTTTAACATCCTGTCAGTACAGAAGATCTGGAGATCTAATAAGAGATGTCATTGTGAGTTGAAGGTAGAATCCACCAAACAACAGTGACTGATGGGGGAGGTGGGGCATACATCTTCATTAGAAAAAGATACTACCATAAGGAAAGAAGCCAAGCCTGACTCATTTTTACCAGTAGAGTTGATCAACAATGACAAATTAAGATGAAATGTAAAATGGCTAATTAGCAGCCTTGCAAAAACTGTTTTATGTGCTAATAAAGCTCCCAACCTCCCAGAGGACTGTAAGAATAGTCATATATTGTTACTGAATTATATTCTAATTGTTCTGATTGGTTAT
This sequence comes from Pseudochirops cupreus, assembly GCA_028627135.1. NCBI lineage: Eukaryota > Metazoa > Chordata > Mammalia > Diprotodontia > Pseudocheiridae > Pseudochirops > Pseudochirops cupreus. Next base: position 2,057 of record JAQQSU010007213.1, on the reverse strand, counting down.
TGGATAAGGGGGTAAGAGGCATCAGAGCAAAGGATAATATACAATTGAGCTGATTCACCAATGGGTTGAGATAGAGAAGGGAGTTCAGGATAGCCAAAGCAAGGATGCCAGTCTGGGAAAATGATGGGATTAGAGGTCATGGTAAGAATAAAGAATAATATTATGGGTCACAAAGCAGAGGGAAAGATGGAATAATAAAACATTATGATCAGATAAAGAAATTTTAGAATTTTTGAATATTAAAGTGGAATACTTATAGGAAATGACAGAATCAAGGGTATAATCCATTGCTGTATGTAGCTGAGGTAGGATGGAGTTGGTCATGAGAAATAAAGAAACCGAGAAACTCTTAGAAATTAGGTTATTTGAGGGAGTATCAATAAGCATGTTGAATTTCTCTAATATGAAGGCAGGTACTGGGGAGGAAAGAAAAACTGAGCTAAGACAGTATCTACCAGCATTTTAATTGGGTGATAAATTTGGATTGAAAGAACCTCAAAGGGCAACTAGGTGGTGCAGTGAGTACAGCACCAGCCCTGGAGTCAGGAGGACCTGAGTTCAAATCCATCCTCAGACACTTAACACACAAACACACACACACACACAAAACTAGCTGTGTGACCTTGGGCAAGTCACTTAACCCCAATTGCCCTACCTTCCCCTCTCCAAAAAGCAAAAATTAATGAATTAATTTAAGAAAAAGAAAGAAAGAACCTCAAAAAATAACTGAGTGATGGTGACAGAAATGGCCATAGGAAGCGAAGAAGCATTCTGACTCCCTCATCACGATCAATGAGCTGTGGTTATAAGTGAAAGTACTAGAAATGGAGCTAGGTCTTTGTGAGAGCCAGAAATAGAGAGAATGAGAAAGGAAAGGGTTTAAGATGAAAGCAAGCTCAATAATTACCAAGCACACATATAGGAAGCACAGTGGAAGGAGCAGGTAGACCTAGACTGGGACATTGGCAGAGTCGAGCTGAGGGGGATGGGAATAAAGAAGCAGGCACTAGGGGATGAAAAATGAGGTTTATGCAACAACAGCCAGAAATTCAGAATTACTGGGAATGGAAGAGGATAAGGGGAAGGGAATAAGCTAATCCCTGAGGATGGAGCCCAGGCGGAGTATCAGTGGATGGAGAGAGATCTGTTGAGGAAGCAGATTCAACCTTCCTTAAGATTCAACCTCATGACAGGTAGAGATGTTTCTAAGGGACCCAGGAGGCCCACTTCATAGCTGGTGGGAGCAAATGAAGGAAGGTCTGAAATGAAGGAGGAAGGCGAGGAGAGTATGAAAAGGAAACAGAAACTTGCAGTTTGAAGTAGAACCCATCTGGAAATAACTTCCAAAGTACTTGAGAAGGTCCTTGGGTAAAGATAGAGGTTGAGAGGTCTAGAGAGGAAGCTGATGCAGGGCTTGCTAGGAAAACTCCAGAGCGAATGGGCAAATTAGCTGGGGCCTGAACCGAGGGCTAATGTGGACACACAGGGGTATGTTCCTGTCCTTCACAGGAGGATACAACTAAAGTCCCAAATACAGACTAACCATCCTGTAAGCTCATCCAGATGATCAGGGAACTCCATTGACCAACATCCTATACATGTTAGATAGATTAATAAATATTTTTATCTTGCTCTTCTTACCATGGAAGCTGATAACACCAAGGCCTCTTTTTCATTTCTAAAATATTAAGAAATAATAATATTATGTAAGGGTCCTTGCCCAAAGACCTTTGTCTGTCTGAAAAAAAACTTTATCTGTACTTAATCAAAACCCAAGGAAACAATGTCCTACACTGAAGTCCTTGATTTCCTTCTTATCAAAGACCTAATAAAAGACAATCAAATGCAGGGAAGGATTATTTTAGATGACCAAAGTAAGAGTCAACATATTTTCATTTAATACAAAGTAAGAAGGGCAATGTGAAATATCTCCTTGAAAAAACCACTGACCTGGAAAACAGATCCAGGAGAGACAACTTAAAAATTATTGGACTACCAGAAAGCCATGATCAAAACCAGAACTTAGAAAGCATCTTTCAAGAAATTCTCAAGGAAAA
>JAQQSU010007212.1:0-13285 GCA_028627135.1 Pseudochirops cupreus | reverse complement strand
GTTGCCTAGAGTGTGGAATGTTGGAGAGAAGCAATGAATTCCTTACCACTGGTGGGCTTGGCAGAGGGTATTGTAGATGATAGTCATGATTTCTGAGCTCCCCTCCAATTTGAAGATTCAATGATTAAAAAAAAAAGGTATAATGCAGGCCTACAGAATCTATTTTGATACACTAAAAGCATATGTGAAGAATCCAGCAGAGATGCTTTCTGGACGTTATTTAACAAATGAGTTTTCTCTGACCATCGATGGTCAGTCACAACCTGTGATTGATGCTGGTTCTGTATATAGTGGATAGAGAGCTGAGCTTGGATCCAGGAAAACCTAGGTTCAGCTCCTTCCTCCAGACATACTGTGGTGCTTACTGTGGACAGGTAACTCAGCCACATGTTGGGAATGACTCTCTAAGATTGCAATTTGCTTACCTGCTTTTAAGGAGGGAGTTTCCTCATTGAGAGCTCCTTATTCTGATGAAATCACTGGTCCAGTTCCTCCCTTTTCCCTACACAGAGAATGAAAAGGTGTAGAGGCCTGTTGTGATCAGTATCTTATGGACAAATTTTGAATCTAGTCAAGTGTCTTGACCTCAAGAAACCTGTGATCTGTTAGAATTCCCTTTCCTCTTTGCCTCTTGCATAAGAAACGTAGTTTAGCAAGAAATTTATCGCTTCAGACAGTAGTTTCTGGTGATTTGCACACTTGATAAAATCAGTTTTATTCAGTGAAATATAAAAGCTCCCTTCTTTATCTGGGGCCATGAGAACCAGCATAATAATTTGGTGAGGTGAAGTCACACACAAGGGGCCAGAGTGAAGAATTTATAGATTCACAGCATTTAGAGATGGAAGGAACCTCAGTGACTGCATGCTTGACAAAAGATATGGACTTCACCTGATGCTCTTCACTAAGGTTGAACCTACTGCCTCCTCCTCATGGAACTTGTTCCCATTTTGGAGAGTTCTACTTATTAGAAAGCTTTTCCTTAATTTAAACCTAAATTTGCCATTTCCACCCATTGGCTCTAATTTTGACTCATAGGACTAATTAGTCAGTTCATAAACATTTATTATTAATTGTATTCAATATGTCAGGCATGGTGTTAAGCACTGGGGTTCCAAAGAAAGATAAAAGACAGTCCCTGCTCTCAAGGAGCTTGTATTTTAAAGGGGGAGACAATATATAAATAATTATATACCGGTTTGGGGCCAGCTGGGTGGCACAGTGGATAGTGTTCTGGGCCTGGGGTCAGAAACTCATTTTCTTGAGTTCAAATATGATGGCAGACACTTACTAGCCTCGTGACCCTGGGCAAGTCACTTAACCCTGTTTCCCTCAGTTTCCTTTTCTGTAAAATGAGCTGGAAAAGGAAATGGCAGAATGACTCCAGTGTCTCAAACCAAGAAAACCTCAAGTGGGGTCCTGAAGCATTGGACTTGGCTGAAACAACTGAACGAATACCTTTATTAATGTAGCCCAAAATCTTATTAGCTTTTCTGGCTGCTTATCACACTATTGATTAATATTGAGTTTTAGGTTCATTAGACCTGCAAGATATTTTGCATATAAACTTCTGCCTAGCTACTTGATCTTTTAACCCAACCATGAGACATTAATTATATTTATCCCTATTAAATTTCATCATCTTCCATTCTTCCCAGTTGTTCAATGGTCGTGATAGCCAGAGCTGCTAATCCAGAGTGTAAGCATCAGGCACAGCCAGAAGACTCAAAGATGTAGAGTACAGCAAGCACTTAATAAATGCTTGTTGGCTGAATTAGCTCAGATTATCATCAAAAGGGCTTTGTAGCTAGATTTAATTAATCCCCCATAGAGAAGAAGTTATGTAGTGGAAAGAGCACTGGACCTGGATCCAGGAGTCCAAGGTATGAGTCTTGGTAACTATAATCCATGGGCAAGTTATCTTTCTCTGAGCCTCAGTAGTTTCATCTTTGTAGTAGGTATAATAATACTTGCACCATCTACGTGTGAGGAAAGTGTTTTGAAAATATTAAAGTTAAACTTAAGAGTATTATTATCTTCTTATATCTTCTTTGGACTAACCGGGAACATCAGGAAAGTTGGTGTGTATCTATAAGGACTGCTTTCCTAGAATCATAGCCTAATTCTAATTACTTGATAGAATTATCTAATGCTCTTTCCTCATTCCTTTTTAAGGTTACAAATGAAGTATTATATGTGTGAATATTTTTCAAAAATCTTTTTAGAATGTCTACTTATAATTTTGATACCCCATTAAATTCCTGAGAGAATGAGGTTGACAGGAATGCTTCCCCAAGGGGTTAACTAACATCCTGGGCCTAGAGCCATGCAGGGCACCTTAGAGAGACGCCATATGGTTCCACCTCATTATTTTCCAGATGAGGAAATAGGGCCATGGTGTGACTCACTTAAGGTCACTTTGGGAGTTGGATTCAGAGCCAGGACTAGAATCTAAGTCTCCTGACTCTCATTCCAGGGCTTTTTTCATTAGAGCAGATCAATAGAAACTGCACACAATCTAACTTTTTCAGGATAGATTTTTTTTTTGTTAGTGAGTGAAAGAGCAGAGTAAGATACTGAATGCATGGGTTGGGAATGCACAGTAAATGAGAAGTGCTTCTTTGTCAGCACAGCTCCTGGGCATAAATGAATTACTCTTACTGATGTATGTTAAGAGGGAGCAGCTTCATCGTATGAATGACTCGGGGAACTTCTTTCAGTAGTGGTATATAGGATTCAGTGGAGAAGGGCAGACCAGCAGACCTGATTCAAGTTCTCCCTCCTGAACTCTAGTCCCTCATCTCCCAGGGCCTACTGCACATTTCAAGCTGTTTGTCCAGGAGAATTTTCCTCCCTAACCACAGTATTTTCCTAGCTCTGCTTTTATGTCTGATGGCTTCTAGTGACCCCTTAAAGGTATGCTTGTCCACCAAAGATTGCTCTTTGTCTCCAAAGAGTCTAAAATTGCCCTCATTATCTTTCCTTACAGACTTACGCCTTTTCCATCCCCACCTCCTGCTGTAAGGGCACCACCTTCCTCCTTGTTCAATCTGGGTTCATACTTCCCTCCTCCCTCTCACTCACCTCCCCAGATCCAGGTGGTTACTAAGCCTCGTCATGTCTTTCTCCATCACATCTCTTTCTTCTGTTCCCTTCTCTTCACTCATGCTCTAGTTCAGGCCTTCCCTCATCAACTTCACCTACTACAAGTCTAAACATGCCAGGTACTTATTTGATAAACACAGGGGCACCCTATTGCCTCTAGAGTCAAATATAAACTCTTTTTTGGCATTTACAGCTCTTTGCAACTTTTTCAGTTTTCTTATGTGTTGTTTGCTTTTATGTACACTGTGGCCCAGCCAAATTGGACTTCTTTCTGTTCCTCAGAAATGACACTTGGATTTTCATGCATTGATGACCTCCTGTACCTAGAATGTATTGTCTTTCAGTGGCTGTAGTCTTCTGCAAGGCTAGCTCAAAGCACTGCCTGTCCTAGTTATGAGACCTACTACTGTCCTACATTCCAAATCACCTTGTGTCTAAAATACCCCTCTATATATAAGTGGAATAGCTAGTGGATAGAGCCCTCGGTTTGGAATCAGATTAAAATCTGGCTTCAGATACTTACTCACTGTGTGACCCTGGGCAAGGCCCTTAACTCTATTTGCATCAGTTTCCTCATCTGTAAAATGTTCTGTAGAAGGAAATGGCAAACCACTCCAGCATCTCTGCCAAGAAAACCCCAAAGGGAGTCATGGAAAGTCAGACATGACTGAAATGGACACCACAGCAATCATAGCCTGTATGTAAATGTCATCTTCCCTGCCTTGTCTATAAACTCCTCAAGGTCAGGGATTCTCATTTTTGTCTTTGTATTGCAAACCTTTTAGGAGCTTAATAAATGTTTGTTGATGAGAAGTAATGAGAATCAGCCACAAGAAAGCAGAAGCTTGCTGTGATGGTGAGAGTTCTGTTTTTGGAATTAGAAAACCTGGGTTTTTGACCTACTTCATTTACTTGTGAAACAAAGAATTGGTAACATTGGGTGCAAGAGAGTGATGAAGTGCTTCTTGCCTTGGCAATGAAGGCAGAGTGGTACCATTGACAGTAATTAGGAAGGAGGAAGGGCTTCAGGGAGACCAGTTATAGGCTGAGTTTGGAACGATGATACAGACATCATAGTAGAGCCCATCTTGTAGAATTTGGAAGTAGAGAACCACATCTAAGGAGAAGCAGTGCAGAAGAGTAGGGTTAGGACTCACAGCTGATAGTAGGAATCATGAAGGTCATAGGGCCTCAGAGGAAGTTCATACAGTGAAAAAAGAACAGCGGGGCAACCTCCCAGTCTTTGGTGGACAAGCATTCATTTAAGGGGTCACTAGAAGCCATCAGATATAAAAACAGAGCTAGGAAAATACTGTGGTTAGGGAGGAAAAAAATCTTAAGGAATAAATGAATGATCAGATGTCAGCAGTGACAGCAGCAGCCTCTGTGTGTCCAATCAAATGTTTACCTTTCTCTGTTTGCATGTGGGTTTACCATTTAATTATCTTGTAAGTTTTGCCTTATACCTCCCTCTCCTGAAAAGTGATAGAAGTTGATTTACTTCCCATGAACTTCCTCAGGTAAATGTAGGCAATAGTAAAACACTTGAGAGTTTGAGTAATTAAAAAAAAATTCAGCATGAGTCGAAATGATTTAATCACTAGCCCTGAAAGACTCTGCTCAGTATTTTTTCTACATGAAATACTTTTTCATTGTCTCACATGAGCTTAATACATCTGGTAATCTAATAGAAACAATGCATTTTCACAGCCCAGGAGGGGATGGAAGGTTGATTCTTAGAAGGTATATACACAGTATTTTAAAGCGGTGAATTATTTTCCTTCGGTGTTGGCATTTTCAGGGAGAAGTAAGGATTTAACTGTATGTAATTATTTAGACACACTTAGTTTGATCAGGTCTGTTAGAGCTCATCTTCATATTTTATTTTTTAAAATATGCACATCATTTCCAGTGAGACACAAATCTGTAATTTGAGAGCTGAAACCAAATATCAACTGCGTGTTACAGTGGAAAGAAGGATGGCTTTGGAGTCAGAAGACCAGGGTTTGAATTCTGGTTTTGCCATTTAACTAACTTTGTGAACTTAAATAAATTAACTTAACCCCTCTGCACCTCATTTTCCTCCTCTGTAAAATGATGGGATTTGACTACATGATCTTTAAGGTGTCTTACAGCTCTAAATCTGTGAAACTCAAAATGGGAACCTTTACATTGATGGTTTACCAATTCCCACTGGTTAGAGGAATTTAAGGTGGCTTGTTGTAATGGCTAGAGAGTGAGCCTGGGAGTCTGGGAAATTGGGAAGAGCTGGCACCCACTGACTTTGTGACCATGGACAAGTCACTCAACTTCCAAGTGCCCTATGCAGCAATCGGAGACAAAGTTTCAGAGAACTCTTTCCTCTCCACTGGTAAATGAAGTTCCATATTTTAGAGAGATTTCCTCCATTAATGAAATCACAAGTAAATCCTATCCAAGAAAACTAAACCAAAATCATACCTGGAAAGCCACATCCATAAGAACAAGTTCCTAATGTAAATATCTTGAATATTATTTAGAAAACTTTTAAAGAACAAGGCACATGGACCTGTTACCTCAAAAATGTCGTGAAATGTTAAGATGCCCGTTTGGTGAGATCTCTGGCTGTTCTTGTACACCTTTCACAGTTTGCATATTTTAGTTAACCTGCATCAAACTTGGGATATTGGTCATCACCACCAGGTATGCTGTGTTCCAGGCACTGTGCTAAGCATAGGGGTACAAAGAAAGGCAAATACAAGATCCTCCCCCTCAAAGAGCTCACACTCGAATGGGGGAGACAGCATACGAAACAACTATAAATAAGATGTATTAGATATGTACAACTGTGTACAAGTTACATATAGATACATAGATAATGTATGAAACATATGAAACCTTATCTTTGATCTCTTTATTACTCACAAGTGTTCCATCTCTACTATCTACAATTTTGATATTCTGTCTTTTTCATAAACCTTAATCCTTCCATCCCTCTCTGTGCCTAACCCCTCCTCAACCTATCCTCCCTCTTCTCTACGAGGATGTCACCCCAATCCTCCCTGCTTTCCCAGGCCATCACCCTCTCCTCCGGTTTCAATTTTCTCCCTTCAGAGTCTCAGTCTTAGATTTAACTGGTTCACCTTTATATATACTGCCTTCTTACCAATGACTTTTCCAAACCATAATTTGAGATTACTACTGACATTTGCCTACTCTGCTCCCAACACATGTGCTGCTGAACATCTGTGGAAGAAGGCACGTAATTGTTGCACACATTTTCTAGGTAGTACAGTGAAGAAAGTTATGGACAGACATGAAATCAGGAAGCTCTGAATTTAAATCCTGCCCCTTGGACACCAACTACCTATATGACCCTGGGCAAGTCACTTAAACTGTCTCAGGCCCATCTTTAAAATGGAGATTAAAATAATACTAAAGAACTCACATTTTACAGCATTTTTTTTTCTTTCTTTTTGTGAGGCCTCAGGGTTCAGTGACTTGCCTAGGGGTTACACAACTAGAAAGTGTCAAGTGTCTGAGGTCAAATGTGAACTCAGGTCTCCCTGACTTCAGTGCTGGTGCTCCCTCACTGCATCACCTAACAACCCTTTTGTTTTGTTTTGTTTTGTTTTGTTTTAGGTCTTATTTTTCTTAAAGCATTTTGAAGTTTTCAAAGCACTTTACTTGTTATCTCATTTGACTTAGATCCTTAAAAAATCCTCAAAATGCTATATAATTGTGAATTCTTTTTATTATTATAATTGTAATTTTAATAATTACGATTATTTCCATTATTATTGTCACTGTACTCACTGGGTCCAGGTAAGATTTAAGTAACCTCAATTAGGCCTTCGCTGTTCTTTGCTGATTCCTTTTCCTCTTCCTTGATTGGCTGACTTTCTCTTCCATTCCCCTCAGTGTCTGTCTCGAACATCTTCTCTCATGTCACCCAGACCTACCCTCCCCATTCCCTCTTAGTAGAAGACCTCTCTTCTGGAAAAATTGAGTGTGCTCGGGAATCCCCTCAGTGCTATACTTCAAATTACCTTAGCCACCTGCCACCCTTCCTCTCTTCCCAGAGAAAGAAATGCCGCTTCTCCTTTTAAATCCTTTCTTTGTACCCCTGGTCCCACCACCTACTATTTCCTTTGAGAACTAGCCCCTCATTTACTGTTTCTCTCCTAATTTTCAGTCTCTCCTTATCCCCTGGCTCTTTCCTGCTGCTAACAAACATCCTTAACAAATCTTCACCGGACCCTGCCATTTCTTACTTAAGACTTAGTGTCGTACATCTCTCTTTTCCTTCACAGGCCAAGTCCAAGAAAAATCTTTCTACAGCTACTGTTCATTTTCTTACCTCCCACTCACTTATCAGCACCTTCACATGCTGGCTTCCAACTTCATCATTCAACAGCAGCTGCTCTTTCCAAGGTTACCAGGGATCTCTTAATCGCCAAATCTGACCATCTTTTCTCAATCCTCATCCTTCCTGGCTTGTCCCATGCCCTTCTCATAGACAATCTCTTTCTTCTTTGGGGTTTTATGACATTATCTTGTCCTGATTTTTCCTCCTTCCTCTCTGACTGCCATTTATCAGTCTCCTTTTGTTGGTTTTTCATCCAGCTCTCCAAACCACTTCCTCCCTACTCCCCAAAGAACAGAGTAATCACTACACAGTAGATCAGACTGGAGAAATCTAGGTCATTTTCTGTCTATAATTCCATTACTTCCAGTATGTAAGAACAAGTGAAATAAGACCAATTTTATTAAAGAACTTTCCATTTAAATTTTTTATGTCTTGTATTTAATTGCTTTCATATGTATTATATTCTCCTAATAGAATGCAAGCTACTCCAAGTCAGGGATGATTTGATTTTTGCTGTTATATTTCTAATACTTAGCACGTGGCTGGTATGTACTTCACATAATAAATGCTTGTTGAACATATAATTTTAAAATACGATTTTTGGGGAAACTCCAGAAACTCACTACACATCTAAACCTAATTATTTAACTTTGTCTTTGCATTGCCACTGCTCAACATGGTACCTGGCACACAGTAAGGATTTTATAAATGCTTGTTGATTATTGACACCTAGCATCCTTTGATTATTTTGGGGGGGGACAGAGGGATCCCAGTGGCTCTCCTCTAATGTGGTGGGTCTTGTTCCAAAATTATATTCACAAGGATCAAATGTTTTGCACTCACACACCAACTCAGAAATAGATTACTATCCATCTGTGACTTAACAGATGAATTGTAGAGAGTTTCTCAAGGCACAGAGAAACCATATGACCTTTCCAAGGTCATGTAGCTAGGAAATGTGAGAGGTAGGATGTAAATCTAGGCCTCTCTGGCTCCAAAGCCCATTCTGTCTACTGTGCTAAAAGGGTGTGTGTGTGCTTATTTAAAATCTTTTAAAATTCATTTTGAAATCTCTGGTACATTTTCAATAGATTTTTAAGATTACTATTATTGGGTACTCTAGTTTTATGTTAAAATTAACTTTAAGATCCCTGATACGTATTGAGTATGTTTATATGTTTTGCTTTTCAAAGGGGGGAAGGCATGGCAGTTGGGGTTAAGTGACTTGCCCAAGGTCACACAGCTAGTAAGTGTTAAGTGTCTGAGGTCGCATTTGAACTCAGGTCCTCCTGACTCCAGGGCTGGTACTGTATTCATTGTGCCACCTAGCTGCCCCCAGTATGTTTTTAAAGCTGCTATTATTAGAGGACACTCAGCTTTTCACCACACCTCTAAAACTATTTAATTTTGCTTTTCTTTGCATTCCCACTGCTCAACACAATACCTGGCACACAGTAGGCATTTTATAAATGCTTGTTGATTGACAACTAGGATCCCTTGATGATTTTGGAGGGATAGAGGGATCCCAATGGCTCTCCTCTCATGCAGCCATTCCTGTCCAATATCTCTCAAGTGTTATATAAAATGTTTTCCTCACAACAACCCTGCTCCATAATGCAAGGACCCCCAACCCTCATTTTATAGTCAACATGAGGCATGAAGACTCAGAGAGATGAAATGACCAGTTATGTGGGTAGTAAGCGTCCAATGCAGAGGGTGACCCCAGTTGTTGTGATGCGGAAGCCAAGTTGGTTTCCAGTGTACCCCAGTGCTGAGAAAGAAGGTATTATGTTCCTGGTTTGCACCCCTTTCCTGTAATGAAGTCCAGTTGTGCTGCTTTTAGAGTGAAACTGCTGATGAACGGGACAAATCTATTTTATATAAATGGGTAGCAACTGCACAGCTTCACCTCTGAGGCACACCTAAGCTGCCTTATGTAACCAACCTTTGCTGTCCACTCTTGACGGCTGAACCAACCAAGATTTCACAGAACAGTGTCACAGAGTGGCCGGCAGAAAGAACACAGAGCCGAGAGGTTAGAGCGCTCGTCTTCCCAATCCAGCTGAGCCCTTAGCAAACCTGATGACCGGAGCTCACTGCGATGACATCCTGGAAACTGCTTTGCAGACCCCCAGACATTGCAGAAATGTCAGCCCTGGCCATTATTTATGTTGCTTTACTTTTCTGGGATCCAGTTTCTATGACATGAGGGGTCAGTCAGCCCCAGTAAGCATTTATTAAGTGCCTACTGTGTTCCAGGCACTGTACTAGTAAGCCTTGGGGATTAAAAATAGTCATTTTTTATTATGGAATATATTTATTTTATATTTATTGTTAAAATATTTTAAAAGTTTAAAAATAAAAGAGATGAAAGACAGTCCCTTAGAGAGCTCACAATTGGGGTGGACTACATCTCACGTTATTTTTGATCAATATCTATAATTTTACAACTGTATGTGAGTAATCACATAACTTACTGGTTACTTTTGCTCTCAGAGCTGCCCAAGGGTCAGGGTAAGAGAACAGCTTGCTCTCACATAGCCGATGTGTGTCTGAGGCTAGATTTGAACTCAGGCCTTTCCTTTATCCATTATTCTAAGCTTTCAGGTCCCTTAATATAATAACTGATATTCATATGGCACTTTATAGTTTAGAAAGTATATTATCTCCTGTGAGGCTCATAAAAACCTTATAGGGTAGGTACTAAAGATGTTACTCTCCCCTTTTTATAGGTGAGAAATCTGAGGGTCAGAGATTAAGTGATAAACCCATGGTAACAGGGCTAGTAAGCCTCTAAGAAAGAATTTGAATCCAGGTCTTTCTCAGTTCAAGACCAGCACCCTGCACCATGTTGTCTCTACCATTCCAGTTCTAAAATTATGACTTTAATTTCTGTGGCATTCTATGGTTTACACGGTATTTTCTTCATGACAACCCAGGATCACACAGCTAAGCAGGCTCAGGGGCTGGCTTTGACCCTAGCACTCCTTCCTAACTCTTTGCTCATTCTGTCATAGTCAGATTGTATGACCTTCCCATGATTTTCCTACCATTCCTCTTCTACTATTAAGCTTTTAGCATTTTCACAGATAATGCTAGCTATCACCAAAGCAGTAAAGTTCACAGTTAATGATTAATTTCCTAATTCATTTGATTTCCTAATATAATTTCCTAATTATATTAATAGAGAATGTTGTCTAATATTAGAATATAACAAAGAATGTAGACATTATATTCCCTATAAATCTCTTAAAATCATGTGCTTTATAACTGTAACTCTAGTAAAAGTTCTAAAGATTTTAATAGTTTAGAATCTGAACTAGGAACAGGTATTTAGCATCCAGAATTATAATTTCACCTTTGCCACTAATTAGGCATGTATCTTTTGAAAAATTACAACTCTCTTATGTCTTTAGAATGCAAGAAGGAGGGTTTTTAAAAAAGAGAACTCTTCTCGGTGGAGTAAGCATTAATTATTGAAGTACTTTGAGATAATCTAGGTGAAAGATAACAGCGTTTTAAAACACAATTATAAACTGTCAAAACAATTAACTTCATATTCTAATAAAAAATTACAAATTTATTTAAATTCTTTTGAAAGAATTAGCATTTTAACTTGAGTTCTTACTATAGATTACTTTGGATCCCAAAAAAATGAAGAGAAATGAGAGTAAATTCACCATTAAAAAAAATGTGCTCTTTAAAGTATGTTTTTGTGATTAAACACTTAACCTTTATGAAACAAAATCTGAAGCCAATGATATTTTTCATTGTTCCTGGGGTAGGGGGGCACGCGGAATTTGAGGCCTTGGGGCCACATGTGGCCCTCTAGGTCCTCAAATGAGGCTTTTGGACAGAATCCGAAATTCATAAGGGCCACACTTAAGACCTAGAGGGCTGCATGTGGCCTTGAGGCCTCAGATCCGCACCCCTGGCTGGTCATTTGCTATGGCTCATGTATACATAGACATAGATTGTGTCTACATGGGTGAAAAGCGGATCATTGTTCAATGATTTGATAATTCAATCAGTAAGGATACCTAGTGTATAATAAAGGTCCCGTTATCTTTTTATTTTTAACCATTTCTGTGTTAGATTCCCCTCCCCCAAATAATCAGCATAATTTTCTTCAAATCTTTACTTGCATATAGAAAATGAATGACAAGCAAGGGCCATATTGTCCTTTTTATATTAACTTGAGTTTTCAGACACAGCCTAACATAAGCCCTTTGAAGTTGGACATTTTTTCTTATTTTTTTTTCTATCAGAACCTGGGATCATATCTTGTACATATCGGTGGTAGCACACAGTAGGTTTTTAATAAATGCTTATTGACTGAATTGTTGAATTTAAATGATGGAAAAGAAGACAAAGGGGGCCACAGTATAAGACTTTGCTTACCTGAGCTTAAATAGCCTTGGTTTTTCCGCATTTTATTATTATTATTATTAGGTCTTTGACCTTGGGACAATCACTTCACCTGAGCCTTAGCTTGCTCAAATGTAAAATGCAAGGGATGGGTCAAATGAACTCTGAGAACTTTTCTTTTTTAAACCTACGATGCCAAGTTTGAGAATCCATGCTGTCTGTAGTCCGAATTTGATCTCTTTGCTGAAAAACTTGAAAGGCAGACTTCAGAGCTGGCCAGCCCAGTGACCTCAGTATAAAGCAATCATTTTTTTTCCCTAAAACCAGTTATCTTTCTTCCTACCCTTTCCCTCCCCCACATTCTTTTTTTCCCTACATGTACATCAAGATAAATACAGAGATGTACATTTGATAGTCACAATCTGAAAAAAAATGTTATAAAATTTATGCTATGAAACACAATCTTTCTTCTCAAAGGCCACCTTACTCTAAAGTGAAAAACCTCCTCACAAGGAGCTTATTGAGTAACACATGACTTAGCCTCTCATCTGATTAGTTCACGGAAATGGATCATAAGACCATTCAAAAGCCCAGAAGCAATTAGAATTCTGAATGACCTTACGTTTTTCCTGAAAAGTCACACAACCATGATGAGCTTTATCCAAGGAAACCAGTGTATCCTTCAATACACACACACACATACTCACACACTCACAATCCCCAACCTAATTTGGAAAAGGTAGAAGTTCATTTGGGGGGTTATGTGTCATATGAAGGAATTCCTCTCCCACCCACTGTCCCCACATACTTCATTACATTGATTGACTGCACTAAGAAAATACAGAAATAAAAATATTACTTTTGTGTTATAGACTTTGCAATAAGTGTTGCCAGGACTGCCATGCGCCCACCTCACAGTTCTCTTCTCTGAATATGACATTTTGAAGCATTCTCCCTTGTTAACCAAAGTACATTGGTATGTTATGTATCCTTCAGTTCATCATATACTGTGTGCATTTATTATTCACCTGCTGTGTGCAGGATATTGTGCTAGGTATTGTGGCTATAAGAGGCAGCTAGGTGTTGCAGTGGATAGAGTACCAGAGCTGGAGTCAGGAAGACTCCTCTTCCTGAATTCAGATCTGACCTCAAACACTGGCTGTGTGACCCTGGACAAGTCACTTAACCCTGTTTTTCTCAATTTCCTCATCTATAAAATGAGCTGGAGAATGAAATAGTAAACCATGTCAGTATCTCTGTTGAGAAAACCCCAAATGAGGTCACAAGAGTCAGACACGACTGACCAACAACAAAACTGAGGATATAGAGACAAAATGATGAAATGGTCTTTATACTACATGTGTGATAAATAGTAGGTACTTAATAAAAGTTTACAGATTGATTCTTCTAGGGGGCATAGCATATAAACAGATAAGTTAAGATAACAACATAATACAAAAAAAA
>JAQQSU010007211.1:0-13286 GCA_028627135.1 Pseudochirops cupreus | reverse complement strand
ACCATCTGTATCTAGGCAGCAACCCTAGTAAACCATTTGGTCTGAGACCCTTTCCTAGAATCAGGATGAAAATTTTCCAGAACAGATTAGTTTTGGTTGACTCTGAGGTTTGTGGAATCTGGAAAAATGACCCTTTAATTTTCTTATGTCATTTATGTACCTTGTGTTTCATCAGCCACCTCCACCACATCCATATGTGGATCCATTGGTTACAGCAAATGGAGGAGCTTTGAATGCTGTGGATAAGTTCACTTCCCTTGGTAGTGTACTTTCCAGGGATGTACATACACATTGATAATGAGGTTGACCCATACATTGCCAGAGCTAGCTCAGTGTTTGGGGGACTCTCAAGGAAAGTGTGGGAGAGAAGAGGTATTAGGCTACCTATCAAACTGAAGGTCTACAGAGCCATTGTTCTGACCTCATTGTTGTATGCCTGTGAAACCTGGACAATCTACCAGTGCCATGTGAATTGCTTTCATTTGAATTGTCTTAGGGATTCTGAAGATCACCTGGCAGGATATGGTATCAGACACTGAGGTCCTTTCTTGATCTAAACTACCAAGTAGTCAAACTCTGCTTCAGAGAGCACAACTCAGGTGGATTGCCCATGTTGTCCTAATGCCAAGTGTATGCTTGCCAAAAAGACTGTTTTATGGAGAACTCACATAGGGTAAGCATTCACATGATGGTCAGAAGAAGTGATACAGGGACACTCTCAAGTTCTCAAGAACCTTGGAATTGATTTTGTGGCATGGGAGAGACTGTCACAGGACCACTCATCATGGCGTGCCTTCGTCAAAGAAGGTGCTGTGCTCTATGAGCAAAAAAGAAGTGAAGTTTCTCAAAATAAATGTGAGACGTGCAGATTTGCAGAATCCACTCCAAATGTTCACACGGACTATTTGTACCCAACCTGCGGTAGAACATTCTGAGCTCACATTGGTCTTATCAGCCACAGTTGCACACACTGTAACCTGACTCTAGCATAGTGATGTCATTCTGATCCTCTTCAAGAACAAAGGAAAATGACAAACTATGTATCTTTTGCTTTAGTCAGACCTGGTCCTATACTGAAACAAGAAAATATAAAATATTAGAGTTGTAAGGAGCCTCCAAAGTTGTGCCATCTAATCCCTATCTAAAACAAACAGCTCCCTATACCACATATCTAACAAACGGCATCTTCTCTGGCCTCAGCTTGAAGTCCTCCAGTGATAGTCAAGAAACACTGATTAGGCAAATAATTACTCCATTACTCCATGGCAGGCACTGTGCTAAACATTGGGTATACAAACAGTGGGGGATAATCATTTACATAGTATGTAAAATGTTCCAGGTACTGGGCTAAGTGATATATATGTATATATGCATATGTGTGTATGTGTGTGTGTACACGGTAGGTGTTATTATTATTCCCATTTTACAATTGAAGAAACTGAGACAAACAGAGGTTATGTGATTTGTCCAGAATTATACAGCCAATAAGTGTCTGAGATTACATATGAGCTCAGGTCTTCCTGACTCCAAGCCCACGGCTCTAGCTATTTCATCACTTACTTGTCCCCCCCCCCAAAAAAAAGGCAAAAAAAAATGGTTCCTGCCCTCAAGGAGCTCATATTCCAATGGGGGAAGCAAGATGTAAATAACTTTGTACATTATAAGTTTATAGTGCAGAAGAGATGGAAGATAACTTCAGAAGGAAATACCACTGAAGGTAAGAGAAATACCTAATGCCTCTTATAGAAAGTAAGATTTGAGATGAATCTTGAAGAAAGGCAAAGAAGCCAGGAAAGAGAGGAGAGGAGAGAGAGAACATTCTAGGAACTGTCAACAGTTAGTGAAATTGTGGGGAGTCTGGGATGGAGGATTATGTAGGAAGAATAGCAGTTAAGCCCCTTGGGCTACATTTAGTGTATGTGGAGGGGGGTAAAGTTTATGCAGAATACAGAGTACATATAGATTATAGAATCCAAGTCAAATTTATAAAAAAAAAAATTGAAAAGTAGGAAGAGACCAGGTTTAGAAGGGCTTTAAATACAATCCTGGATGCCATAGAGAACCACTTGGAATTTATTAACGTGTGTGTGTGTGTGTGTGTGTGTGTGTGTGTGTGTGTGTGTGTGTGTGTGTGTGTGGTAAGGTCAGACCTTTAGGAAATTTACTTTGGCAGCTGAGTGGAATATGGATCATAGGGGTAAGAGACATGAAGTAGGGAGATCAACCAGAAAGCTATTTCAAGGCCTTCAAGAGAACAGATAGTTTGCATCAGAGGGGTGGCTATGTGAGTAGAGAGGAGACGTACTTGGGAGGAAATGTAGAAATGACAATACTTGACAACGGGTTGGATATATAGGATGAAGGTAAGGAGAGACTTGAGAATGACACTGAAATTGGCTTGAGAGACTAAGAGGATGGTGACACCCTCATTAGTAATTTAAAAAAAAATAAGAAGATGGGAGGATTTGAGGATGTGGCATATAATAAATTCGATTTTGGACATGTGGAATTTAAGATACTTAAAGGACATCCATTTTAACGCCAGCTGGCAGTTGGAGATGTGACTGGAGGATAAAAGAACTAGATCAGGGGTGGGGAACCTGCGGCCTTGAGACCACATGTGGCCCTCTAGGTCCTCAAGTATGGCCCTTTGAGGGTTGCAGGTTCCCCACCCCTGAGCTAGATAAATAGATCTGAGAACCTTCTGCAGAGAAATGGTAATTGAATCTGATGGGGATGGGATCTGAAACTCTAACAGGAAAAGACCATGTCTTTGGGATCTGGACCCCAAAAAGGAAAAGCCCCTGGACTCTCTCATTGTGGCCCCACATCCCTGGCATTTGCCTGGGGCACACAGGCTTCCCAGTTAATCCTTTCACTGTGGCACTACACCAGGTCCCACTCTAGATCACCATTAGGTTCCCAGACTACTTGACAGACTACTCCTAAATCACACCCAGATCTTCTCCACAGTCTTCTGTATAAAAGGCCCATCTTGCCTCCATTGAAGTGCTCAGATTCCTTAAGAGTCTGGCCGAGGCTCAGATTCAGTCTGTCAATATAAATGTTCTAAGAATCTCAGCCACCACCTCACCTTGTCTCTGGCTGAAAGAAGACTTGAGTTGAATTCATTCAAGGTAGGACCTGCATCATTTACCCTTGAATTTCAGTGTCCCAGTACCCTTAGACCTTAGCAAACCCATAGAAGCTGATAAGACTATCAAATGAAATAACAGAGGGCCAAGGGAAGAGGGTACAGGATGGATCACTGGGGACAATCTGTATATACCAGGTGTGACCTGGATGAAGATTCAGTAGAGGAGACTGAGAAGGAACAACCAGACAAATAGGTGGAGAACCAAGATAGAAAGGTATAATGGGAAGCCAGAAAGGAGAAAGTACCAAGGGAAGACAGTGTCAAAGGCTACAGTGAGATCAAAATAGATGAGGACTGTTAAAAGGCCATTAGATTTGGTGATTAAGAAATCATTGGTGACTTTGCAGAGAGCAATTTCAATTGAATGATGAGATTGGAAGCCAGATTGAAGAGAGTTTACAATTTTGGAGCAGAGAGAGTGAAGACAATATGCTACCTTTAAAGATGGTCCCATTCCATTTTAGGATAGCTTTCTTTATTAGGGAGGTTTTCGTTTTTGCTTTTGTTTTTTTTAACGTTGAGTTGAAATCTACTCTTTTAGAGCTTATTCTCTTGGCTACTAAGTCTGCCCCCTGGAGAATATAAAACAAGTCTAATCTTTCTTTTATAATGACAATCTTTTAGATACTTTAAAACAGTGATCCTATCAATTAAATTCTACAGTTTCTATTATAAGAGGTACAACTAATACAGTAACAAAAATGAAACTTTCCCTAGAAGTTGCATTTGACTGTGGGGTTAGATGAAGCAGTATTATGTAATAAATTAAATACAAAATATATAGACAAATCTAGAGAGGAAGAGATTGCTATTAACTGGGGAGTGGTTGAGGGAGGGTGGAGATGAGGAAAAACTTTCTGTAGGAGGTAGCATTGGAGCTGGGCTTTGAAGAATATCGGGAGTCTTTCTCATCAGCTCCCCTGGGTTTAATTATCATCTCAATGTAAATGATGCCATAACTATATGTATGCAGCACTAGCCTTTCTCCTGCACAGTCTTAAATCACTAACAGCCTATATAACATTTCTCACTGTTTTCCATAGTTATCTTAAACGCAACATGTCCAAAGAAGGAGTCATTATGTTTCTTCCCCACCAATCTCCCTTCTTCCCTGCCCCCGCCCAACCCATTCCCTTTTAACTTCCCTGTTACTGTGGAAAGGCCACCACTCTTTCAATATACAAGTTCACAACCTCCTAGTCATCCTCTGCTCTTCTCACTAAGACCCCAGATCCATTAAAATTCCTTGTTTTTTTGGTTCTGTCTCAATAGCATCTCTCATATCTGTCCCCTACCCTTCTTTCACATAGACAACACCCTGTTTCAGACTCTTCTCTCTAAGCTAGATTACTGCAATAGTCTCTTAAATGGCCCCCTGACTCAGGCCTTTGCCTCTCCAATCTATCCTCTATAGAGCTGCCAAAGTGATTTTCCTAAGACTAGTCTCGTTGAGGCACTCCCTTGCTTGATAAACTCCAGCAGCTTCCTCTTATTTCTGGGATCCAATATAAATTTGTCTGACATTTAAAATTTATCACAACCTGGCTCCAGGGTGTCCTTCCAGCTTAATTTGACGTTGATCACCACTATGTACTTGACAGGCTTGCCTTTCTTTCTGCTTTTCAGGCAACATTTCATTTCCCATCTCTGAGCCTTTGTACAAACTGTTGTCCATGATTCCTATAATACTTCACCCTCACCCTTACTTTTTATATAGTTTTCTAAAACAAAAAACAACCTAAGCTCAAGTACTAGATTCTAAATGAAGTCTCACCTACTCACCCCAGATACTAGTATTGTCCCTACATAAAATTAAAATTATCTTGGACTTATTATGTTTACATTATATGTATGCATGTGTATATATATCTATATATAGATATATACACATACACATGGCTGTGTACACAACACACACATATATACATAATATGTTTACACACATATATACATATACACACACAGATATGCATGTTGTCTCCTCCAATAGTATATAAGATTCCAGCACATCCTAGCACATGTTGGGCATTAAATAAATTTAATAAATGCATGTTGCTTGGTAATTCCATGAGGTAGAAATAAGAAGGGTGTAAATCCTAGATATAAATCCTAGATTGAAACAAAGGCCTAGAAATGGGGAATAGAACGTCCTGCTTGAGGAACATCTGGCATACCAGATTGACTAGAACAGGGAGTGTGTGTTGAGGAGTAACAAAATCCTTGAAGAGTAGGTGGGAAACAAGGTGAGAATGTTACATTTCATGCTTGTGACGATAGGGAGCAATTTAAAATATTTAGGTGTATTGGTGGGGAGTTTGGTATAATGTGGCTGGATCTATGTTTTAGAAATATCAGTTTGGCAGCTCCATGGATAATATATTGAAAAAGTAAGGGAGAAGAAGCAGGGGGGGGCAATTCAGAGGTTATTTCAGTAATTCACATGAAAGATACTGAGAGTTTGCTTTAGACTTAAGGCCATGTTAGTGGAAAGGCCATTTATGAGAGACATGATACAGGCAGAGACGTGATACAGACCCCTATAAGTTGTATGACCCTGTGCAAGTCACTTAACTTTTGTCTGCCTCAGTTTCCTCATCTATAAATGAGGATAATAATAGTATCTACCTCACAGAGTTGTTGCAAGAATCAAATCAGATATGATTTGTAAGGTGCTTTGGGAACTATGTAAATGTCAACTATGTTAACATTAACTATTATTAAGGCTACAGTTGACTGGACATGAGAACTGAATGAAAAGGAAGAATTAAAAATGACTGCAGTCATAGATATTTCTGTGAGTAAAAGAATGATGATACCTTCATCAGGTTTGGGAATGGATGATTTTTGGTGTGGTGGAGGGGGAGAGAAAGAATATAATAAACTCCATTTTGGACATACTGAGTGGAGATGCCTATAGCATATTCAGTAATTTGATCAAGGGCATGAAATCAGTCAGCCTTGCACAAGAAAACAGGTTTTGATGATTTTAAAGTCCAGAACTCTTTTCTGGATATGAGGCTGCAAGACAGTTCCCACCTCCAGGGCTGGTAAAACCTGGGGCCAGAATAGAGACCTACAAGTGGTTAGTGACTGAGTACCATGCTGGTCTCTCTGGTTTCTTTTTTCTCAGATGGCAATGACCAGAGGAACAAAAGTGACTTGGCAATAGCTGAATTTTCATCTACTTCACTGTAGACTAAAGACCATCTTCAGAACTCACTCTTCCCAATGATTACTGCTTTAAACTCAATCACCAAATGCCAGGCTCCTTTCCTTGGAGGTTAAATTGTCTCATGATTGGGGCAAATTACCAATCTTGTTGTCCCTATCCATTTCCCCACTACCTGCTATGATCCAATGTGTGTGTGGTGGGTTGAGGGTTGGGGGAAATTTTATGGAAGAGGGGGTACAAATATCAAGAGAGGGAAGTATTTATCTTCCTATCTGATATGAAACTCCTACTGGACAGAGGCTAAAATTATTCAACTCATACCCTTCATCAAAGAGCACCAAACCTTGAGAACAAGGGAGGATTAACAGGGATTATTATGTCAGAGATTGTTGGCTAGGAAAGGATGTAGGACAGTCACAATTATTTTCACTTCATTTTTCTTGAGTCTCTTAGCTGGGAGTCATAGAAAACATGACCTTCTATCCAATTTCTGGGGAAAAGAAGGATAATAATAATAAATAATTATGAAGGAAAAATGCAGCATAGTTCCCAGTGGACCAATTCTTCTTCCATTTGCATTATGGGCCAGTATATGACCCATCATTAATAAGAAGGTAGAAGCTCTCTAAGGTCTTCAGGGAGGGCTCTGCAGCTCCACTATAGCTAGGGCTTACTGTTTGCTCAGCCTCTAGGACAAGTAGCACTTCCTGCTTTATGTGAGCTTTGGTCATTATCCTTTGGTCCTTCTCTCTCCCTTAACAAAGTTAAAGTTCAAGTTGCTCTGGCTGTCATTCAAGGCCCTCTTTGGCCAAATGACAATTTATCTACCTTGCCAACTTTATCACAGAATCAATCAACAAACATTTTGAAGAACTTTCAATGTGCCACGTGATATGTGCATATTAAAAATAATGATAGAGTTGGAAGGGTACTCAGTGGATATCTTTTATGACTTCTAGACCTTTGCATCTACCCTGTACCTATATTCTCTTATGTATGTCATTCCCCCCCATCAGAGTACGAGCTCCTTGAGAGCAAGTACTCCTTTTTCTCTCTCTGTAGCTCTGTCTCTGTCTCTGTCTCTCTCTCTTTCTGTCTTTTTCACATTCACCATAGTCTTTTGTACATAGTAAGAACTTAACAAATGCATTTTCATTTCCTCCAAAATTATGGTGGCCAGAATGGAACAGGAAGCTTCAGATATGGTCTGACTGCATCTTCAGACAGTTCATACTCCAATCAAGCTGACCTGTTGTCTATATCCATAACACACCCTAAGCCTTCACACTTCTATTTACTCTACTCTCTACCTCTAGAATGTCCTTCCTTCCCTTATTGAATCCCCATCCATGTTTTCACCTCAGCTGCTACCTCTAATCCAAGGGTGGGGAACTTGCAGCCTCAAGGCCACATGTGGCCCTAAAGGTCCTTAGTGTAGTCCTTCAAATTGAATTCAGTCAAGGGACAGCACTTGAGGACTTAGAGGGCCACATGTGGCCTCTAGGCTGCAGGTGTCCTGACCCCTGTTAATCTTCTGAAACATTCCAACCTTCACAAACTGATTGTAACCCCAGATTATCCAGAGCACTTAGATTTCAATCTCTCTATTGAATTTTCATATCTAACACTAATCCCTTACCCTTTCACTAGTCCCAACCCTAGTCTTCTCCAGGCTAAATATTTCAATTTCATTGATTCATTCATTCATTGGTTTCTGATAGCCTTTACCATTGCGTCCACTCCCTGGATATTCTCTAGCTTGTCAGTATCCTTTCTAAAATGCAGTGCCTAAAATTTAGTTTGGTATTCAAATTGCATTTAGCAGTGGAACTATAATCTCCTTTGTTTTGGACACTGTTTCTATTGCATTTAGCATTGTGCCAGGCACATAATAAGAGGTTAATAAATGTTTATCGACTGACTATTCGCTGAAATTCAGTTTCTATTGATGTAGACCTGGGTTCAAATCCTGTCTCTGATACTTACTAACTATGTGGTCCTGGCCAAGTCATGTAATTTTTTGTGTTTCTCAGGCAATGCTTTAGCACTAGTCCACTAAGTCATAGATAGATTGTTGATCAGCCTCTGTGGCATTGGCGGCTCTTCCCAGGAATTCCCCATTTCCACAGATCCTTCTGATAAGATCTCAATAGCTTTTAGGGCCACCCTAGGTCTTTTCTCCATAAATATCTTTATTTCCCACATCTTATACTCATGCTGTTGGGGGGGCCTACATTGTGGAATGAGAGGTACATCTAAAGGCCCTTTCCACTGCCAGATATCACCTGTACTTTATCTAAGGCCAGCAACATCACAAAACTCTCTTCCCTTGTTCTGGTCTTGAGGTTTCCTTTGATGCCAATGAATGTCCCAGTGAAAGATTTTCTCACATACCCTAAGGTCTGAGAAAGACATCTATAGTAAACAAATTTGAAAAATGATCCCCAAACATTCCAGGGAGTTTCAACTAAGAATGTATCATTCTTGAAGAATGCTGTAGTAAAATGTTTTGGGAAAATAGCCTTCCCTTTAAGACTGAGATATTAAACCATTATGGGCCTTGCATGAGTTACTGGGCCCTTTGACTGGACATAAGGCAGCAGTGCTAATGTGCGGCCACCATAATTTCCATGGCTCCCTGGACAGAGGCCACATGATATTTTATAGTGAGACATTATAGCACCAGTAAGCTTGGGGTGAGTTTAAAAGATAAAATTCAATGGACTCAGCTCCTCGTCTTTGAGGAGAAGGGGAGATTCTTCACAAATCACAGAGTTTTTCCCTAGAGATTTTAATAGGAGCTTAGGAGGAGAAATGATTGCTTTAAAGCATGATCTTTTTTTTTGCCATCTTCATCCCCCACCTTTATTTTTGGAGGAGGATTTCAGACCTTTGTTCTCCTCAGTGTGGCTGACTTCCTGTGGTGGAAACTGCCTCCAGCAACGCAAATCTGCAATCCATCTGTAATTCATAATCTTAGAGAGTTGCCTGCAGCGTTGAGAGGTGAAATGCCCAGGATCCTCTCTAGCACCTAGCATCTTGCCTAGCATGCATTGTGGTTTGTCCTTCATTCTTGAAGAGGACAAATGACATCACAAGGGTAATGTCTTGACTTGTGCTAATTGAATTTAAGTAAGACAGAGCTATGCAAAGTCCACAGTCTCATTCTCTCCTCCAGAGTCATCAAAATCCAGTAGTAAGACAAAAGTCAAGATGATGGCCCAGGATACAGTGAGGAAGCTTGGTCTTTCTAAATTAAGGTCTTCCTCAGGTCTCAGTTTGTCTGAGGCAACATCCATTCAGTGACTAAGAGCTAGGTATGAATTGAGACAAAAGACAGCCCAATTTACCATCACAAAAATATCAGCCTGGGAGGGGAAGACCCTTAGAGGATCTGGCCATGTTGTATGAAAATTAGGTGTTGTTGTTATTTAGTATGTAAAGGAGTTCTGAAAGTAAAAAAGTTTGAGAACTCCTGGATTAGAACACAGACTGTGTTCTCTCTTGGAGAAAAATGTTCTTTCTCTGTGTTCCTCTTACTTGGAAGTGACCTTGGAACAAGAGTTCTAGAAGCCTGAGGAGTGCCAGAGATCATCTAGCAAATTCTAGTTCAATATGTGCCTTTTAGAGATGTGACCCAGAGAGGGCAAATGATTGGCCCAAGGATACACTGATGGGAATTGTGATCTCTGACTCCAAATTTATCACTCTTTCCACTAGGCCACCCTGCTTCTTTATTTTTTGTAAAGGCAATTGAGGCTACCCTTTAGAAGGAAGTCTGGATCATTGAGTAGATCTTGGGGCAGAATAATGTGAAGAGCCCTGTTTAAAAAAAAAAGCTACTGAGATAAGAGGTAAAAAAAAAACGAGTTCAGTAACAGCTGGTATCATTCTAGGGCAGTGGTTCTCAACCTTCCTAATGCTGTAATCCTTTAATACTCACATGTGGGTGTATCTGCACGTAAGCGGACCTACCTGGAGATGGATAGAGGGGCAGTGTCTTGGTTCCTAAGACCATCGGAAATATGTGTTTTTCCGATGGTCTTAGGTGACCCCTATGAAAGGGTCGTTTGACCCCCAAAGAGTTCATGATAATGATACCACCACCATCACTACAACCACACCCATTTATACAACACCAACATTGAAAAGATAAACATCAACTCTTTCCCCCCGCAACCCCCCAAAATTAACAAGTATTAGGCTCTTAATAAATGCTTACTGAGGAATAATGTGGCATAGTGAATCCAGAAATACATGGGTTCAAGTTCTATCTTTGAGACATACTGGCTCTGTGACCCTGGACTAATCCCTTAATCTCTCAGTCTTCCATGAAACATTCTAAGACTCTAAGTTGCAGATAAAATTAAATTTTGCATTGGTAGAGGGAACTCCTTTGCTTGGAAGCCAATACGAATAACATGACAGGTCATATAGTCTGAAGGAGCCTTAAAGGCCTTCATGCCAAATTCTGATGAAGATTTACTTCTACTAAATTCCAATAGAGTAGTCATGGGGTTTCTCACTTACTTATTTCAGACAATTTAAAAATAGTTTTCCAGGGCCCTCTCACTTCCATCAGGGCCAAGAGCTTCTCACCTGGGAATCTGTCCATTGAAATAGCTCCATCCACGTGTATCACACAAAGGGAACTTTCCCCTCTATAGGAAGCTTAAAATTTCTTTTCACAGACAGGAAGGGCCTACATAGATTTTTTAGATTTTCAGATAGTTGCATCATCCCAATGAGCAATCATTTATTAATCTCCTGTGTGCCAGGCACATAATGCTGAGATGCTGGGAGTATAAAGACAAAAGTGAAAAAGATCCCTGCCCATATGAAACTCATTGTCTGGTCAGGGGAAACAATACGCCTTTATATAGTGACACACAAGCTAAATACCAACAGATTGAAGATGTTGGGTTACACAGGGATGGGGGGTTGCTAGCATTTGGGAAGATCAGAAAAGAACTCTTGTAGAATATAGTTTTTGTCCTGAGTCTTAAAGGAAACTAGGAATTCTTAGAGATGGAGGTGAGAAAAGTCTATATTCCAAGAAAGAGGGACAACCAGGACAAAGGCATGGAGGCAAGAGATGAAGCGTATGAAAAATATAGAAAGGAGGCTGTAGTGCCAATGCAATATTTACAGCACCCACAGTCATAATAAATATATCAATCATTACTATAAATATTCTCGCATGGCGCTCGATCACAAAATATAACAAACTCTCCATATAGAAGACAGAAGCATTAATGCCTTCCCAGATGCTCTTGTCTATACCTTTCTCTGAACTTTGATCATATGTGAAATCTACATCTTATGATGTGGCACTTAATTATGGGCTATTGTGTCATTTGCTAATTGTTGCATATGTGTGAATCTTTTATACTCAATAGTAAATAGTTTGACAACAAAGACCATGTCCTGGGCTTTTTACAGCTAGCTAGCTAACTAGATCTCCTACTCCACATCCCAGTGATGAGCACAGAACAGTTGCAGCAATGAAAGGGAGTTGATACATTTAGAACTAGAGGTCAGCGTTCTCCTCTGACCTCACTTTATAGATGAGGAAATTGAAACGCAAACCCAGGGAGGTTGTGGCTTGCCTGAAATCACAAGGCTAATTAAGTTTCAGAGGCAGGATTTCAAACCAAATCCCTTGATTCCATAGCCAGTGCTCTTTTCCCAGTATGACTAAGTGATTGAATTCCTTTGTAAATTTAGAGAAGTTTCTGTAAATGTTGACAGGAATTGGCATCAAAATTATAGTGATACTGGAGTCCCCAGGAGTTGGAACTGGGAATAGAAAGAGAAATGGTTTTAATTGGCCTGCATTGCAGAGAAGGAAGTAGATGAACTTAGAAGCTGAGTGTATCCAAAAGACAGAAATATCTAACATAAGTTTGTTCCAGTTAATCTGAGTTATTATAACAATAATGACAGTGTTGCATCACATAGGTATTGCTCATCATAGTTTAGAATTATTGTTGATATAGGACTGGGTGCATGGCTCCTGCTGAACACACAGTATAATGTCTGCCTCCTCCTCTCCCTCAACCCCCCCCAAATTCTCTCTGTAATGGTTTGGAAATATAACAAATAAAGGTGATGTTGATCACTAATCGTATTAGGATTGCAAGTTTGGAAAAAAAGTTTAATCTTGATTGCATCTTGTGGAAGATCATGTATATCATATAGATACAACTAATATATACCAATAGACCTAGTTTTACAAAGAAATTTGGCCCTGACTCCTGTAAGAAGAACGGGATCTGTCTGAGAATTAACTGGGATGAATGTAGAGGCTGAAGAAAGAATAAGGGGCTATCTGTGCATGATTAAGGGTGGTGTTTGATCTTATTTCCTATTTGTAAAAAAAAAGAGGGAAAGAGGATTCTGGGAAGATGGAGGAATGAGTCAGAAAATTCTAATCTATCAAGATCTTCCCCCACAAAAGAGTTAAAATAGCACCTAAGGGTGAACAAAGTGTGGGTGTAGATAAATAAGAACAGGAGCATAACCCAAGTCCTCCTGGGACAATTTGAGAAGATTAGAAGAAAAGTAATGGCAGAGATAAAGGAAAAACTAACAAAGAAAATAAGAATAATCCAAGAAAAACAAGAAAGGTATCAAAGGAAAGTCAACCAACTAGAAAAGGAGATCTAGAATTTTAAGGAAGAAAATAACACCTTGAAAATTAGAATTGGACAAAATGAAGCCAGTGAAATAAAAAGAGATCAAGAAATGATTAAACAAAATATGAATAATGAATTAATAGAAAGAGAAAGTGAAACAACTTATAAGAAAAACAGCAGATTTGGAGAATAGAACAAGAAGAGAAAATATAAAAATAATTGGACTAACAGAAAGTTATGATAAAAAAAGAATCTTGATACAATAATACAAGAAATAATTAAAGAAAATTGTCCTGAAGCAGTATTATAAGAGGGAGTG
>JAQQSU010007210.1:0-13286 GCA_028627135.1 Pseudochirops cupreus | reverse complement strand
GTGAATATTATAATGTTTTGAATGTTTGTCTTGATTTGTAATGGAATAAACAGAGTGTTCACTATATTTTGTAATCTGAACTCTAAAAGCTGTTCACAGTAGCGTTCCTTTGGGAATCTGCTGGTGCATGGTGTTACAGTGGTCACCTCTCTGGTAAAGAATTTCCATCCTAGCCATAACTATGAATGATAATCTGATCTACTCTTTTAAATCTGAAAAAAAAATCCATTTGAAACTTACTATGGTATAAAGGGTTGGTCTAAGCCTAATTATTGTCGAATATATTTCCAGGTTTCCTAGAAGTCTTGCAAATAGTGAGATCTTGACTCAATTAATTTATGTTCTCCCATTTATCTAACACTTAGTTACTGAGTTCATTTTTTCCTAATTCTATTTGTTTTAACCTGTACCACACAGTGGTGATGACCACTGCTTCCTAACCTAGTTTGAGGTCAGGAAGGGTTGCTCTTGGGACCCGAGATGGAAAGCTGGAAGGAGTCTGGCGGGTGATCTAGTTCAATGCCTTTGCTTCCTTCATTCCTATGGTTGGTTTGTTTGTTTGTTCATTATTGTTTTGAAATTCTAGGAGTTTTCTTCTTCCAAAATTTACACTAAGTTCTTAGTGTTCATTCCTCCTTAAAAGAATTTTGTACTATTTTGTATTTATCTGTTAACATACAGATTGTATTCAGACTGTATTCCTTAATGGAATGTAAGCTTCTTAAAGAAGGGCTGCTTCTTCTCTTCACAGTCCCAAAACTTAACACAGTGCCTAGCACACAGTAGGCCTTGACAAATGTTTATTGAAATAAATTGTATCAGAGGAGAAGCATATTGGGAAATTTAACTGAAGTAAAAACAAAAGATTTCAATTGGAAAAAATAAAAATGAATTGTTTCTCAAGTAGATAGTAAATTCTTAGAGGTCAGGGATCATATCTTATATTTCTTTGTATTACAATAATGCCTAGGGCAATGACTCACAAGTCAAGTCACGTCAACACTAACATTATTAAATGTATTAATTTTCTTTGCATATGTTTAGTATCTCCAACTAAATCATGAGCTTCTAAAGAGTAGTTTTGTCACCTGTGCATACCTTTTGACCCAGGAATACCACTAGTAGGCCTGTATCCCAAAGGGATTAAAAAAAAAAAAGGAAAAGGACCTGTATGTACAGAAATATTTATAGTAGCTCTTTCTGTTGTGGCAAAGAACTGGAAACTGAGGGGATGTTCATCAATTGGAGGATGGCTAAACAAGTTGCAGTATATGATCGAGATGGAATACTATTGTGCAATAAGAAATGATGAGCTGGGGGAGGCTAGGTAGCACAGTGAATAGAGCACCAGCCCAGGAGTCAGGAGGCCCTGAGTTCAAATCGGGCCTCAGACACTTAACACAAAACTAGCCATGTGACATTGGGCAAGTCACTTAACCCCAAATGCCCTACCTTCCCCCCTCTCAAAAGAGAAAAGAATTGATGAGCTGGATGCTTCCAGAAAAACTTGGTAAGACTTATACGAACTAATGCAAATTGAAGTGAGCAGAACCAGGCAAACATTATACACAGTAGCAACAATATCGTACAATGATCAACCATGAGTGATCTAGCAGTAGAGTGATCTAAGACAATTGCAAAGGACTCATGATGAAAAATACTGTTCACTTCCAGAGAAAAAACTGATGTAGTCTGCATGCAGATTGAAACATTATTTATTTTTCTTGATGTATTTTTGCGGGGGGGGAGATCTGTGTTTTCTTTCACAGCATGACTGATGTGAAAATATGTTGCATGACTGCACATGTAGAATCTACATAAAATTCAATTGAGGGGAAAGGAGGGAAAGTAGGAGAGAATTTGGAACTCAAAATTTTAAAAAATGAATGCTAAAGTTTGTTTCTACATGTAATTGGGAAAAAAGCTAAAAAAAAAAAAAAAAGGCAGTTTTGTCCCCTCCAAAAAATCCTAGTAGAATGTTCTACATGTAGTTCTCAGTCGGATAACATTTATTAAGCACCTACTCTGTGTCATGCTCAGTGCTAAAGTGCTGGATGTACAAAGAAAGGCAAAAAAAAAAAAATTCGGTCCCTGCTCACAAGGAGCATTCTTCAAGAGGAAACAACATACTAACAACTATGTACAAACAAGATGTACACAGGACAAATTGGGAGTAGTCTTAGAGGGAAGGCATTAAGACTAAGGAGGGCTGGGAAGAGTTTCTTGCAGGAGGTGGGAAGTTAGCTAAGTCTGAAGGAAGCCAGGAAAGTCAGGAGGTGGCAATGTGGATGGAGGAGTTCCAGCCATTGGGGCAGTCAGGAGAAAAGTACTGAGCTGAGAGATGAAGGTTGTCTGGGAGGATCAGCAAGGAAGCCAGTATACAGCACCTAATAACAGAGTACATGGAAAGGGACAAGGTATGACAAGGCTGGAAAAGCAGAAAGGGCTCAGGTTATGAAAAGCTTTAAAAGACAACGGGAGGATTTTATATTCAATCCTGGAGGGAACGTAGCGCCACTGACGTTTATCAATTGGGTGTTGGAGGTGATATGGCTAGACCTGGGCTTCAGAGTATACCCTTAATAAATACCTGCTGATTGACTGAAAACTGAGTTCCCTGTTCACAGCTTTTTGCATAACTTCTCGCTGAACAGATTCATTCATCCGACTAAAACTAAGGAATCGACATATTACCCCTTAGTGAGCTAGAGAAGACTGTTTCAGAAACACTTTTCCACTAGATCTTTAATTTCAGAGCACACAGACTAAAGTCAACAAATCCTGGCGAGTCAGGAACATCATGAACATTTGCCTGATTCCTGGGCTTGTCCAGCAAAGGCAAAGTTCGAGGTAAATAATAATGATTATACCTTGTGCTTTTTTTTATTGCTTCTGAAGATGTCAGAGCCCTTTTGATTATATCAGAATTTCCATGTAAGCAGAAAAGGTTACAGCTACTTCTAATGTTCCTGAGGGGACTGACTTGCTGATGAGTGACGGGTAAGTGAAACCATTAAAAAACTGAATGAGAAACTGGTCCAAAGTCACTCAAAAATAGAAAAATGGATCCAGGGGAAATAAACCACAATGCTTATTTAAATGTTCCATTTTAATCCCGACTCCAAAGGATTCCTGCTGAAACCTGCTACCCACACCTAGAGAGAAGTAAGGAACTAAACGTAAAATGAGATGTACTTTCGGGGAAAGACCAATGTGGGCATGTTTTCCTTGGCCATACAGGTTTGTAAACAGAGATTTTGTTTTTCTTGCTTTCTCTAGGGAATAGGTAAGGGGATTGGGTAGATTTTTATTTTAAAAAATAAGATTTAATTTTGATTTTAAAAGGAAGAATGAAGACATGTTCTTGGGGCAGCTAGGTGGCACAGTGAATAGAGCACTGGCCCTGGAGTCAGGAGGGCCTGAGTTCAAATGTGGCCTCAGACACTCAACACGTACTAGCCATGTGACCTTGGGCAAGTCACTTAACCCCAATTGCCTTGCCTTCTCCCTCCAAAAAAAAAAAAGATAAAACAAAGACATGTTCTTTAAAGGACTGAAACTTATAGGAAATAAATGCAGAGAACTCAGTGTATATCAATATGTACTCTGATGTTGAAACTTTACAAAGAGACAATGCTGATATTTGCACATATTATATGCACACTCATGCCTGACTAACAAACCATCCTTTATAGCAGAGCCCAATCCACCAAGTGCTACCATGCTTCACCAAGGCCACCAGCTCACCACTAATATGTAAATTTAATGATGAAGTTTAGATGAGAATGATTTCTGATCTAGTTCTATAACTTCTGGCCTAATTCATAAAGTGTGTATAAAGTCCTCCTCAGAGGGCATTTTTTCATTTAAAAATTCATTTTCTTTTTCTCCCTTCTACACTCCACCCCACATTGGGGGGGAAGACAGAGAGAGAGAGAGAGAGAGAGAGAGAGAGAGAGAGAGAGAGAGAAATAAAACCTTGGTAACAATTCTATATAGCTAAGCAAAATAAATTTTGTCACTGGATACTTCTAAAAGAAATATATCCCACTGTGTACCCTGAACCCATTACCCCTTTTCAGGAGGTAAAATTTTTCATCATAGGTCTTCTGAATTCATTAATCATTGTGTTGCTCAGAATTCTTAAGTAGGAACCATACTCTTTAAAGATCCCAAATTAGGGTTGTGACAAGTGTTACCAAAAACATAAACAGTCCAAATCACAATATAGAATCTACTATACAAACATGAAGGGCAATGACATTTTCAATCAGATTGCATCACTGAGGCTGGAAATCCCTTGTAAGCATGAAAAATATGACTCAAAAGCTGATAAGAATAAGAGACTTTGGACTCAGTTCTTTAACTTCTGATCTGCTGAATATGTAGTAGCCATCAAATTACTGAGCAGATATATTCTTAAAGAGAGCCAGTTTAGGGCCCACCATGACTGCTTCTACCAGCACCACCAAAGGTGTACTAAACACACCAGACTTTGCAAGGTTACCAGCTGTTTTGGAGCAACACCAAATACAGGAAGTTAGATATTGGAGAGTTGTGTGAGGCATAGAAGAGTTAAGTGACTTGTCCAGGTTCACACAGCCACTACATGTTAGAGGAGAGACTTGAATCCAGTCTTCTAACCTCTCAGACTCTCAGAAAATACTTTCTCACTCTTCCAAGCTGTGACTCACCAGCCAAGCTGCAAAGGAAGAATCAATTTGTAAGAGTTGAGGAAGTCTCAGGGAATTCCCTACGCTAATGAAGTCAAAGGTCTGATTTTAAAAAAACAAAAAAGAATAACAACTCTTGTTGGGGTCAGCAAGGGATACTGCTTTTAGGACTTTCATTTTTCTCTTTAATGTCCAGAAGCAACATAACCAAATACAGAACCCCATACACCTGGATTCCAATCCCTGCTTGGTTCAGCTGTGAATACACAGCCTCCTACAAACTGGTAGAAGCTCTAAGTCTAGGCAGTGTCAAGAGAATAATAATAATAGGTAACATTTAGATAGTGCTCAATATGTGCTAAATACCTTACAATCATCCGATTACTGTTACAGTCTTTTGATACAACAACCCTGGAAGGTAAGTACTACTATTATCTACATTTTACAGATGAGGAAACTGAGGCAAATAGAGGGTAAGAGACTTGCTTAAGGTCACCCAGCTAGTATTTGAGACTAGATTTGAACTAAGGTCTTTCTGACTCTGGGCGCAGTGCTCTATTCACTGTACCACCAGAACAAATCTAACAGCCAGGTTGAGCCAGATTTTCATCCCAGTTCTGTTATTTACTACTCTGATTTAATGATCTAATGTCTATAAAGTGCTTTGTGAAATGTAGAGTACTACATAAATGAGGATATTACCTGAGCTGAATGGAGTGAGTCATTACCCCAGCCCATCAACCCATCACAGTCTGAGCTCTAGTTTCCTGCTCTATAAAATGAGAGGAATTGAAACTGAGAGTTCTTTACTGTACTGAAAACTATGAATACTTTCTAAAAGCAAATCTCTCCTTAGCCAGCCTCTTAAATCCCCTTCTCTCTATCCAACCTGAAAAGCACTGTCCTGAAAGTACTGCATTATTTTATGCTTTCTTACTTCTTCTCTACAGTTATTCCCTTCCTGCTTTTTTTAATGCTCTTGTAACCATCTGATATTATCAGTAATAGACTGAGTGATCTGAGTGATCATTGAAGAGAGAGGGAGTTGGGAATGGGGGTCAGGGGTGGTGTTTCTTTTTTAAACACATTTAAAGTAAAAAGTGCAACATTGCAACTACATGTCAGCAGCACTGGGAAATAGCATCTATATATTATTCCATTGTTTCTGTATTTTAAAATGCCAACACACCTGTGTACATGGACCCTGCATATAAAGACCAACTATAGATTTCAGCCAAGCAAGCCAGGAAACAACAAACCAAAACATCCTGAAAGCCAGTTGTGTCCATAGTCAATCTGTCTGTCGATCCTTGAAAAGAGGTAGCCTGCCCAGTAGTGGAATGGAATTGCAGAACCTAAGCATCCTCTCTCCTCCACCTACTCCTCTCACCCCCACTGTGAACAAAATTTCTAACATTTCTGTTCCTCGGGGTTTTCCATTTTAGAAAATAGGAAGTGTTCTTATGATATCTGAGTAGGCTAGGAGAGAAAGAAAGAAGAAAAAAGAAAAATGAGGAAGAGAGAGAACTTGCCCCTCACCAAGTATACAAACATGCACAGTGCAGGAATGCTTATTGTCTTGGGACAGTGTCAAAGATTACAAGGGTCATCTTCCACTTTTACGGGCAGACTAGCCAAAGTTCTGGGCTACACATTCCTGCTCTGTTGACTGCTCATTGACCTTGAAGAGCCCGGAATTGACTCTCCCTTTTAATACCACCACCTTGCATTTCTTAAATATTAAAAGACAAGGCTTCTAATGTAGTTACAATACACAATGTTACTTTGTACTATAAATGAGTATCCAGATACTATGTAATATTCTTCAGTTGTATCATCATCTACCATTATCTACTAAGGGAAGAGATGATAAAAATTGCAGAATTTAGGATTAGATCAGATTGTAGGGATCACAGAGTCCAACTCTTCCATTTTATAGATCAAAAAGTGGCTATGACATGAGTTTAAGAACACAAAGCTCCTTAAATTGGCAGGGCTGGAATTCATAGTCAGATTGTCTTGACTCCAACACCAGTGTTCTTTCCACTAAGAAGGAAAGCTTAATCAGAACTCTTGATAAATTTAGTCCCACTAACAAAAATAATTCCTTTTTTCCTATTGTTAGCTACTAATTTAAAAGACTCAGTTTCTAGTCAGATGTAACCCTTTATGTATTAAGCTACGAATCACAAGATTTTCCAACAAGTAAAAATATTACCAGGTCCTAAATTCTATACGAGATGTCACAAGGAAGTAGCTAAGAAGATTGATCAATATACCAATCCCACACTAAGAATATTTTGCAAGGTTTTACTGCTATTCATTTTTCATAAGGCAAAAGAGAAACTATATCCATAGTTTTCTTTCATAAATAAAGCGTTTTTTTATTTTAGAAGAAGAAGAGGAGGAGGACGGGAAGGAAGAAGAGGAGGAGGAGGAGGGGAGAAAAGCTAGGGCAATTACAGGAAACAGGAACCTAAGAGAGTCTTAGCTGACAGACAGGAAGTTGAGGCAATAAAAATTAGTATTGGATTCTAGAAATCTCTAGCACTCTACACTCATCAAAACATCTGGAATAATCAAGAAATAGTGGAATAATTTACCCTTCAAAATTCCTGTAATTTTCCTATATAAAGAGTTAATGATTCAGTAAGTAGTTTTCATATTTTAAGGTTCTCATAGGTTTAAAGGTTTGTACAAAAATAACACATTTTGGAGAAAATACTAAAGGAAATTGTAACTGATGCCAGTGTCTTTGCCAAGAAAATCCCAAATGGGGTCACGAAGAGTCAAACACAAGTGAAATAGCTGAACAATAAGAAGATTTTTTTAATTCGATCAATTGCTTGAATTGTACTTTATAGTAAAATTAATACAACAGCATTCTCATTAATACAATACTGACTCTGAATTGCTTTCCAAATCACTTTTTCCTCCCCCATTTTCATCTTAATTTCTTTAAAATTCCTCCTTTTTAAATTTTTTAGCATAATTTCAAATTGTCTTTCCAGAATTGTTGAACCAATTCACAGTGGTTCTAAAAACACAATTTCCATATCTAAAAAAAAATTCTACTCCCAGCAGCACTGTGAAGTTGTTTACATTCATATATCACTCATATCCATCATTTCTATATCTTAAAATACTAGCATCATATAAACCCCTGCTCACTCGAATAAAAAGCAAAAGGCACTGTCATTTCCAGTTAGATGGAGATGGACTCTTTCTCTGAGAGTGGGAGATACATTAAGGGCTTATTTCCAAAATGAAATGGATTGCCTTGGAAGGCAAAGAAAGGGGGTCCCCCCTTCTGGAGGTCAAACAAAGCAGATGAGTGCATATTGAGTATACCATAGAGAGGATCCTTCTTTAGGTAGACAAGACGGTCACTAAATTTCCTTCCAATTCTGATATTCTTTGATTTCACCTTTCTCAGTGCTCACAGGTGATATAAAATCTTCCCTATAAAGACATCATGCACTTAAAATTTTGATATTACCTACATTTGGATATAGATAAAATAGCACCAAACCTGGCACTTATCAGCTGTGTGACCTTCTTGTTGTTGTTCAGTTGTGTCCAACTCTTTGTGACCCCATTTGGGGTTTTCTTGGCAAAGAGATCGAAGTGGTTTTCCATTTCCTTCTCCAACTCATTTTACAGACAAGAAAACTGCGGCAAACAGGATTAAGTGACTTACCCAGGGTCACACAGCTAGTAAGTGTCTCAGGCCAGATTTGAACTTGGGAAGATGAGTCTTTCCTGACTCCAGGCCCAGCACTTTGACCATTGTACCACCTAGCTGACTTTCTTTTTTGTTTTGTTTTTTAACTTTTTGGAGAGGGGAAGGTAGGGCAATTGGGATTAAGTGACTTGTCCAAGGTCACATGGCTAGTTTTGTGTTAAGTGTCTGAGGTCAGATTTGAACTCAGGTCCTCCTGACTCCAGGGCCAGTGCTCTACTCACTATGCCACATAGACACCTCAACCTAGCTGACTTTCAATGAGAGACTAAAATCTCTCTGAGCCTTAATTTCCTCATTAGTAAAATGAAACATCTGCTGCCTACTTCACAGGAATGTGATAAGGATCAAATGGGATAGTATGTAAAAGAACCAAGTCTTTTGCCAATATAACAATATAAGCAAATTCCAACAAGCATTCAGTAAGAGCCCACTAAGTACAGAGCTTTGCACTGATGGCATCCTCAAAATCCTCTTAAAATAATTTCTGATCCTCCATTTAAAGTCTTATTCTGATGCCTCATAGTACAGGGTGTCTCTAAAGTTTGGACACATAGGAAATCTTGTTAACTATGCATATTTTCAAGAAATGAAATGAATGAAATTTTCAACATTTTATTTAATTAGCATAAATGAGATTTCAGAGGAAGAGATAGGAGACACATAGGAAACTTCATGAATTAATTTAATTAAATTAATCTCATTAATATGGAAAATAGTCCCCAATAGCTAATGAAAATTTTTATTCCATATAAAATTATCATGGTCAAAATTTATGCTAATTAAATAAAATGCTGAAAATTTCATTCATTTCATTTTTTGAAAATATGCAAAGTTAATGAGATTTTCTATGTGTCCAAACTTTAGGGACACCCTGTAGTCTGGCAGTGAGCCTAGGAATCCAAAGGTCATCTAGCAAAGTGCCAACTCTTTATGGTCCTACCAAGCTGGAAAGGCTTTGAAGATGGAATTAGTACCAGACTGTATGCCTGTTGCCTCAGGATCACCCTAGCTAAAGTGGAAGAGACTTATCATCAAAAGGATGGCTATGGTAACTCTCATCAGTGGAGGCAGGTGATATTGTTGGAGGATGGGTCCAAACCAATGAAATCAGAGCAACCCCAAAAAGCAAATACATGCATAAGTCATTTTATTGCATTTCACTTTATTGTACTTCACAGATAATTTGGGTGGGGTTTTTTGTTTTAGTTTTTTGTTTGTTTTATACAAACAGAAGATTTGTGGCAGCCCTGAGTCAAGCAAATCTATGGGTGCCATTTTTCTTTTTCTTTTTTTTGGAGGGAAGGGGGAAAGGCAAGGCAATTGGGGTTAAGTGACTTGCCCAAGGTCACACAGCTAGCAAGTGTGTCAAACTTCTGAGGGTGGATTTGAACTCAGGTCCTGACTCCAGGGGTGCTCTATTCACTGTGTTACCTAGCTGCCCTTAGGTGTCATTTTTCCAAAAGCATGTGCTCATATTGTGTCTCTGTGTCACATTTTAGCAATTCTTGCAATATTTCAAACTTTTTAATTATTATTATTTCTGTTATGGTGATCTGTGATCAGTGATCTTTGATGTTATTATTGTAATTTTGTGGGGTGCAACAAACCACTGCCATATAAGACAGCAAACTTAATCAATGAATGTTGACTATATTCTAACCGCTCCACCCCCCAGCTGTGGCCCTGCCTCTCTCCCTTTCCTCTGGTTTCCCTAATTCCTGACACATAACAACATTGAGATTAGACCAATTAATTATCTTACAATGGCCTCAAAGTTTTCAGGTGAAACGGTCACAGATACAGTAAACGCCATCGTCGTCTCATCTTAAGAACTTGCCACAGTCGCCACCAGCCCGATCAGTCAGCAGCCGTCTGTGGAAGAAAGACCTTCCTCCAACCAAAAGAATGTGACTTACTAGAGGTTCAGATGATGGACTTTTTAAACAATCAAGTATTTTTTAAAAATTATTCAATTGTGACATTTTGAGTTCCTGTCTCCCTCCCTTCCTCCCTCCCATCCCACACTAGAGAAGACCATCATTCGAAACAGACCTCTGTGTGTGTGTGTATATATATACATACACGTATGTATATAAATCATACTAGGCATACTTCTACTCATTCTTTCTCTGGAGGTATATAGCATCTTCCTTCATAGGTCCTTTGTATTTATACAAATCTAGGATTGAGCAATTTTCTGGCCCAAATTCCAATAAAACCAGGTGATTATAAAAAGTTTCCCAAGCCTGACAGCCCACTATTACTCTTTTTTTTTGTCCTTGGAAAAAAGGAAAGCAACAGGTTAGTCCAGATTCAGCTAACAAGACTGGTTGCCCTCTGGCCATGGTCCAACTTTGACGTTTCAACTCAACTTTAGCTCCATGCCATAGACGATGTGATTCCCTTTGCCACTTCTTAAAAGCCTCAGAAAACTATCTCCAACTTCCAAGAGAGAAGATGGAAAGGGATTCTTCTTCTCTGCCTTCGAAGGGCCCGGGGAGGGTGGGGGGTGGGGGGGGGGGGAGGGGAGGGGGGAGGTGCAAGCCTGGGTGCATCAGTGAAATACCAATTTTCTCCTATATGGCTACCACTACTTGTAAGAAATAGACTATTTCCTTCTTTACTCAGCTTGTCTGTGCTCTGTATTTATCAAAGCTCTTGGGTAAACAAAGGCAAGAACTCATCAAGGTCAGACTGGCTAGTGCTATAAATGGGGAATTGTACATTATTCAAGGTACTTAAGGACGGATTTTTAAAAAGCCAGAATGTCTCCAGCCTTCTCACCACAGCATCAGTGAGAAAACTGACAAATAGAAAAACTAACTTGAGTTTCATCATGATAGATATGCTCAAGAGCAAGGAAATGACCAAAGGAAAGGAAGAGAAACCATGAAGCTTCATACCCCACAAATAGGATAATAAAGCTCTGGATGATCAAGAGTTGACTCACTATGGGATGGGATGGGATGGGATTGGGATGCCATGGGATGGGATGCCACAGCTCAATTGTAGAACTAAACCTTTTTACTGATATTTCACAAAATGGATTTTTTCCCCAATGTGGAGTATGTGATTTCCTCCAAAGAGGCAAACCAGTTGCCATAAAGTTTTTCTACATCAACAGACCCATCTGGTGAAAATGAAAAACAATTATGAGGTAGAGGATTCTTTATTTCAAACTGACTGAAAAATTATACCTAGGCGTCTAGATGTATAACTGGAAAAGATACCAGTGTCCAACCCCCTCATTTTGCAGCTGAGAAAACTGAGGTCTATGGAAGTTCAATGACTTATCCAAGGTCACATGGGTAGTTTCCAGAAGTATAATTTAAACTGATCACAGATCTAAAGCTGGAAGGAATCTCAGGAGTCATCTCTTCCAATCCCCTTATTTTATTTTATTTTATTTTATTTTTGTAAATAATATTTTATTTTTCCAATTACATGTAAAGATAGTTTTCAACATTCATTTTTTATAAGATTTTGAGTTCCAAATTTTTCTCCCTCTCCTCCTTGCTCCCCAAGACAGCAAGCAATCTTATACAGCTTAGACCTGTGCAATCATGTTAAATATATTTCCACATTAGTCATATTGTAAAAGAAACAGAAAAGGGGAAAAAACCACAAAAAAGTGAAAATAATATGCTTGAATCTACATTCAGACTCCATAGTTATTTCTCTGAATGTGGATAGCATTTTCCATCATGAGTCTTTTGAAACTGGCTTGCAATTCCCTTGTTTTAAAGATAAGAAAACTTTCAAATTCATACTCAGAAAATTAAAGTGACTATTTTTTAAATTTTAGACTAAAGGATCAGAACACAAAAACAGAATGGAGAAAAGAAACAAAAATATATCATAAACTTAAACACAAAGAAAGAAGAAAAAGCATGTCATGTGCATAGTGAACATAAGAGAGGATTCAAAATATGTAACAATAAATTTTCATTTCAAGAAAGCCTGTATGATAAATAATACGCGTTGTGTTGAGAATTGTCCATCTTTGCTTCCTTGTCAGTTTTCTTTTGTTCTCTGCTGTAAACTTTTTTACTTTGTTCTCCCCCCACCCCTCAAAGCCTACAATAGAGTTTAGATATGTTTCTCTATGGCTATAGATATATACATACTCATATACATATATACATACATATATAGACATGTACTTTCCCAAAAAGTAACTATTTTTAAACAAAGTTAAGAGCTATGGATAAATTAACAATATTATTTTATGTTTCCCAATTTTAAAAAAAATCCCTGTCTGCAAATAGAAGAAAGTAAAGATGCATCTATTAATTATCTGACCAACTTAAAGAAGCATTTCTCATTTTAGTTTAAAGGTCTAACTATTTTTAATGTGAATTGATAAGGATCCCATTTTCTGTGAGCAAATAAGATAAACTTGGTCTTATTCCATCTGAACAAGTACAGTAAATAGACTTGTTGTGTGACAGTACCTTGAAACAAATTATTTAACCTGAAAATTTTGTTACATTTTTGCTATGATGAAGAGAGTTTAACTAAATAATACAGATTCAACTATGATTCATAGCATTTTATTTGCACAAAATGAATTTTTTTGCTATTGTTGCTATAAAGACAAAATACTGATCTCAATTAGTGTAAAAAGTGTAGCCATATGTATCAGCAACCACACTGGCATACTCAGGTTCTTAGATCTACTTTATTAGGAAAGATAGCTGTTCAAGGGGTCAACAATCTTTTTTAATTACATTCATTAGTTCAGGGTAAAAATCAGCACCCTGAACTTCAGAGAAAATCCAAACAAAGAAAATAGAGAAAATATAAAAAGAGGAATAAAGACCAACTCACAGGGCTTCTGTCTAAGAAATTAGAACAGATTATATATA
>JAQQSU010000721.1:0-11322 GCA_028627135.1 Pseudochirops cupreus | reverse complement strand
TTACATAGACTTTAGTGAATTGTGTGAATTAAAAGATATTATGTTATAGAATATTGTTTGCAAAATCTATATGCTTTCTTTTTATAATGATCAAGAACATCAATTTGTGTCTTGAATGTTTTCATAATTATTTTGTAGAGATGCAAATGTAGGCATCTAGTTCAATAGATAGGTCTATTTTTTTAAGCTTGCTTTTTATGTACCAATAAAATTTATGTCTTTTTATAAGGTTTTTGTCAGGGGCTCTTTTTTTTTAATAGCCCAAGAATTTATATATTTCATACTAAAATTTTCTCACTTTCAGTAGAGACTTCCTCCTTTCTACACTTGATTTGTCCCCATCGCTTCTTCCATCACTCTGTCTATTCCCTGATATAGCTCAGCAGAAATCAAACAGACAAAATCTAAATGTAATATCTCCCCTCTAATTGATGAAAAAATAATTTCATATTTAACTTTAATTATAATTTTTATTTGCCATCTTTCCTTCTGGTTTCCCTTTCAATATTCTTAGCATTCTTTGGTTTAGTTGCTTCTCCAGCCAAACTTTCTGTAAAGTTAGTTTTGACTCTAACTTTTTCTCTCCTTTATGAGGTAAGACTGCTCATATTCTTCCGTTATCCTTTTCTATAAGCTACTGCAAATGAATTTATATTTTAAATTATTGTTTTCCTGGATTTCCACATCTATGTATGTGGCAAGGAGGTCAAATAGTTAGTTGCAGAGTTAATCTCTAGAATCTTGTGTTCCTCTTATTGTGAAGATAAGTTTGGGACAAGTAAACTTCCTTAGGAACTAGCAGTAGTCTATACTAATATCTACTCTTATATTAATTTCACTTTTTTTAATCAATAGCTTATTTGACTACATTGGGGTGAATCTGTGTTAATTATACAAAGGCAGTATCATTTCATTTCTTCTAATCTGTTACTGATACTGATTTTCATAAATTAATGGTATGTATTGAAAATGACTCCCACATTTATAACTGATCATTTCTTACTTATAATTTCAATTTTATGATGGTATGTAGTGTTCACCATCTCTAGTACCCTCTTTAGGCTGAAAAACACTATAAAATTACATGATAAATGAACTTGGAGGGTCTTATAGAGCTATTTATAGAATTTCTCTACCTTTTTATCTTCTGCAACAGATGTTGTTTTATAAGATGAAATCATCTTCCTTGTGGCATTTTTACAAAGATGCATTAAGTGTTCTGAAATAGAAGATGACAAAGTATCCCATGAAATTATATTTTCTCTTGCCTTGGGAAACATGATAAGCATAACTTCAATATTTTATTACTGAGAAGTAACTCCTCTACAATACCCGAGGATGTGGTTAACTAGCCTCCATTTTCTAAAAGAATGTATTACTTTATTGAAAAGCAGCATAGTATGTTTGAATGAAATTAGATTGCGGATAAGAAGACCTGAGGAAAAATTTAGACTCATTTATTTCATAGGGCTCTAGCCATGGACAAGTTAGAGAGAGAGGGGGTGGAAGGGAGGGAAAAAGAGAGAGAGAGAGATTGACAGAGACACAAAGAAAGAGTAATTAAATCACTTTTTTTGAGAATTTCTTTTGATGCCGTTTGCAATTCTTAGAATTATTTTAATAGTTATTAATGCCTGATGAATGCATAGTAATGTAAATATTACATAAGAAAGCAGCATAGGAAAATAATAATGTAGAGTGAACTGTTGCCTGAAATGGCCAGAGAGTGAAAAGACAATGTCTGGAGACCTGAGATCTAGTCTTACATCTACAACTAATTTAAAGTACCCTTAATTTTTTTTTTTTGGGGGGGGAAGGAATTTGAATTTTTTCTACTCTAAAAGAGAAAGGGCTAAAATAAATTATTTCTAAGGTCATATCTTTCTCTAAAATTTTAGATTTAAGAATGAAATGTCTTAGTTAACTAAATATTCTTTTTGATACTGAATTCTGATATATAAAATACACAAATCCCCACTTTTATAATTTAAATACAATTAAATATATACTCAAACTCTACTGAACATTTCTCTTTGATTACTTTGAAAAAGCTTTAAAATTTTGCAATTCCTTAGTGTTAATTATTTTTTTTAATAGTAAATAAATATTGATTAAGCACCTACTACTTCCCAGATACTGTGCTAAGTGCTAGGGATACAAACAAAGGCAAAGGACAGTCCCTGACCTGAAGAAGCTCAGTGGAGGAACTAACATGCAATCAGTTACTAAAAAACCTGTGCAAGATAAATAGGAAATAATCAATAAACAGAAAGCATTAGAATTAAGGGAGTTTAGAAAAAGCTTTTATGTAAGAGGTAGGATGTAATCTGGAGGTGGGAATGGAATCTCCAGCATGTGGGGATGAAGGAGTATATCATTCC
Source organism: Pseudochirops cupreus (assembly GCA_028627135.1). Lineage (NCBI taxonomy): Eukaryota > Metazoa > Chordata > Mammalia > Diprotodontia > Pseudocheiridae > Pseudochirops > Pseudochirops cupreus. The sequence continues at coordinate 8,941 of JAQQSU010000721.1, read as the reverse complement.
AAACTTGGGTAATGGTCAGGAAACATCCCTTGAGTTGGGAGGTAGAATGTTTTATTTGATAAAAAGCAAGGAGGCCAATATCACTTGATCAAAGAATATTCAGTAGGTTGCGGCTTCAAAGAGATGTAAGACATAAGAAGACTGAAAAGGTGGAAGGTGAGAGGGATGTTATAAAAGGCTTTGAATTGGAAGGTGAGAGGAATGTGATAAAAGGCTTTGAATGCCCCGTAAAAGAATTTTCTTTTTTCCTGGAGGTAACAGAAAGCAACTGGACTTTACTGAGGAAGGGAAAAAAAAAACATGGCAGATTTGTAATTTAGGAAAATTACTTTGGCAACTGAATGGAGGAGTGGTTGGAGTGAGGAGAAACTTGTGAAAAAGAAGCCAGACTAACTATCAGGGTATTGTAACAGACGAGACATGAGGAGGAGAAACCATGCACCAGGGTAGTGGCAGTATCAGAGGAGAAGGGACTTGTTGGAGAAATGTTATAAAAATGAAATCAACAGGCTTTGGCAACAGATTTTATATGAGGAGTGAAGGATGGTGAAAAGTAAAAATGATCACTCCAGTTTGGAGCCCTAGGAATTGGACAGGCATTGACGGTCTGGAAAATAATCATAACATTTAGAAGAGAAGAAGGGGAAGGGCCTGAGGAGAAAGATAATGAGTTTAGTTTTAGACATTAGTTATTAAGAGACTTTGAATATATGATTCATGTGTGTATATGTGTAATATATGATTAGTATGTGACACACACACATACATACAGTATTAATTGAACTTTTCACTTATGTCTTCCCTGTGCGATCGTGGGAAAGTCACTCAACAACTATCTGCCTCAGTATCCTCAACTGCAAAATGGGGTGATAATAGTATTTATATCTCAGGGTTGTTGTGAGAATCAAATGAAGTAATATTTGTAAAGCTTTTAGCATAATGCCTGGAACATAGTAGACACTATTTAAATACTGTTGTTTGGATGTTTTTCAGTTGTGTCCAACTTTTTGTGACCCAATTTGTGGTTTTCTTGAGAAAGATACTAGAATGGTTTGCTGTTTCCTTTTCCAGCTTGTTTTACAGATAAGGGAAAGGAGGCAAACGAGATGAAATAACTTGCCAAGGATCACACAGCTGAGGACAGATTTGAACTCAGGAAGATAATTCAGAGGCAGGCCCAACATCCTATCCACTATGCCACCTAACTGCCATACAAATGCCAGCTATTATTATGGCTGTTTTTGTTGTTTTAGGTATGTATGTATGTTTTACACACACATCTATTTCTGTTATAAAGACTAAATTTCAGGGACACAATGTAAAGGTATTAGTACATGCTTAGTTGAGAGGGGAGAGGAACATCTAGCTCTTTAATTTCATCAGGTTGGGAATACTTTGGTTAGAAACTTTCTCCACAGATTAAAAAGGGCCAACCATAAGTAATTTGTAGGGAGTTTTCAGGGAGCAGTGGGAAATTAAATGATGTGTCCCTAGTCTCAGAGTTGATATATGTCAGGGACATGACTTGAGCCCAGTTTTCTCAGACTCCAATTATTTTTCTATCTACTATAATATGTTACTTTTCATGTTTTGATCAATATAGTGTCCTCGTAACTTTCCTACACTTTCATGCACTCAATTCTACTTTCATGTCTATGACCTTTTGTCATTTGGGTTTGAAAAAACAACCCTACAGAAAGAGATGCTTTCTTCCAAGACTACATAATATGATTGGAATTAGATCTGTGGAACCAAAGTTAACATTCAGAGTCTAAATAGTGGCATTTACCCAAGGTGTATAAAACTAAGAAAATAATAACAATATATTCTAGCTACTTATCTCCCCCCCCCCATACACAAACTATAATAAACTTAACAGGAATTTATGAGAGCTAGTGGCCCTTTCATCTTTTCTTCCTTCTCCCTTTTGTGAGGGGCCAAGAAGGTGCATATAGACACTGAATCAATCATAACACTAGTTGTGAAACATACCCTATGCAGATGTGAGCACACATGCACACACATATCCAGACAGTTAATTTTCCAAAAATGTTTTGCTCTAAAACAAAGTTACTGAGGATGGGAGAAGTGTAGCCATATGGCACAGTGGATAGAGGATTGGTCTGGGAGTCTGGAAGACCAGAATTCAAATCTGACATCTAACTCTTACTAGGTCTGTGACCCTGGACAAGTCACTTAACCCTGTTTGCCTACAACTGAAGAAGGAAATGCAAATTACTTCAGTATTCTTGCCAGGAAAACCTCATGCACAATCAGTCTCAGGGTCACAGAGTCTGATATGACCAAAAAGAAAGGAAGGAAGGAAAAAAGGAAGGACTTGACTACAGTCTGAGGGCCAGTATGGATCAGAGACTTGAGCCCATGTCTTCCTGGTCTCAAGGCCAGTTCCTTATTCACTATGCCATGTTTTCTTTTTAAAAAAAGATCAAACAATAAATTAAATATAAAAATTAAAAATGGATTCAGTAATAGTGCTAGTTCTTAAACTTCCTCATTTAGTTTTGCTTATAAAAGGGGCCATATGCATCCCCCAAAGAAATTTAACAGCTGTCCTCACTCCACTACGAAAGGAATCTTTAATAGTTTTTCACTACTGGAAGCAAAGTTTTGATTTCCTTTCTCAATTTTTATTTTTCTTCCCACTTTTATTTCTCTAATAGTTCCTAACCAGGCTATTTAATGAGGAAAAGTGATTTATTGAACATAAGATGTTTTTTGAAAACTATATTTGTAAAATGCTAATATGGTGATAATTTCATTAAAATTCACAATTTGCCAAGATATTATTTCCCCCCTGCTTCCTCTTACTATAGGAACAGAGCTTTCAGTGGTTTGAATAAAGGAAAAAAACACCATTCTTTAAAAATTGGCACATGATTAAAGAATTTTTAGGTCTTCCTTCAATAGAGTAATTGAATTCAACAGCTGTGTTGTCAAATTCAGAAATGGTATTGCCTAGTAGGAGAAAACAATATATAATTGCAAAAAATAATTGATGTCATCTTCATCATCATCACCATCAGCCCCTCAAACTGGATAATCAGCACCTGAATAATCAATTTCCAACTACTTTGTGTTTTGGTTTTATTACATAGAGATACTCATTTTTCTACTTTAAGAAGATTCTAATGAGGTAAGAATCAGTTTTAAAAATAAAGTAACGGACAAAAACACATATTCTTATGTTACAGTTTTCAGCAGTTATCTATAATTTTTTATGGCTACAACACAATACAATGCTTGAGGTATTTGACTTGGAGGGTCTAGAAGACCTCCCAATAGATTCAACATCTGCTTCTGAGACTTATTAGCTGAGTCACCCAAGATAATCTTCATGTTCTTCAGAACTCACTATGACTTATCCAAGAAATAATATAGGTCGTAATCACAATCATAATAAGTAGTAGCAGTAGTAACAAGCAGCATTTGTATAGAATTTTAAGTTTTGATAAGCACTTTGACCTATTCAATCTGCTTTGGTAGAATGCCTTGCCCAACTTAGGGCATTCCCTATGTTGACCAAAAGGGGCAACTAAGTGGCACAGTGGATAGAGTGCCACGACTGGAGTCAGGAATACTTGAGTTTAAATCCAGTCCCAGATACTTACTAGCTATGTGGCCCTGGCTAAGTCACTTAACCCTGTTTGCCTCATCTATAAAATGAGCTGGAGAAGGAAATGACAAACCACTTTACTATCTTTGCCAAGAAAACTCCCAATGGGTCAAGAAAGATAAAAGACATGACTGAAAATTACTAAACAACAAATGCTGATGAAATTGTAGTTCCTTGATTCTCTGAGCACTTGTACAAGCAGAGTCCTTGTTTGCTGAGTTTTTGGAATCAAACATAGACATGTGTATGTAAGGCTTCAAGGATTTCTGGACTATAACACTGAATAAAATTATGAACACATATATAGTGTATATTCATGTTTTATGTGCATGCATATTCACAAGTTCATAAGCACTCCTTTACCAACCTCATTATGGCGAATTTCTTTTGAATTTCCATCCTCTTGTTTTTTTCATTCTTTAATTTAAATCACAAGGACACCCCTTACCCTATACTTGAGGGAAAACCACATGTGGGGGCTAGAATTTAGACACCTACAACTCCCTTAAGGGTTCCATAGAATTCTGGGAAAATGGTGAAATGTGACATAGCTGACCTTCAGGCAATTGGGGATCAGTTACCCTTCAGGCAGGATAACAAGTGTTAAATTGTTAAAGCCTTCTGTATGTTGGTCCTGACCTAACTTTCTAGTTTTATTTCATGCTATTCCTCTTCACATACTCTACATTTCAGTCAAATATATGTTCTATGGATTTAGCATTCCAGATCCTTCCTCAAGTACCTCACAGAGTCTGTTCTACATGCCAGGAATCACTTCTCATCCCTACATCTCAAAAATCCTTTTCCATCATGTTTCAAACTAGACTCCACTTTCTCCATAATGTTTTCCTTGTGCCCCCCCCATGCTCCTGTCAGTTATTATTTGCTTATCTGTGCATATGTTGAATGCTGAAGTAGAATGCAAGCTTCTTGAGAGTAGGGATTATATTTGTATTCCCATAACTTAGCCTAATGTCTTCAATAGTGGAGGTGCTTAATAAATATTAGTGAATTAAACTAAACTGAAGTAAATCAACTCATGGTGAGTATTTTCCTTCCCTATAGTATTGTGCAGGCATTGCTAAAACAAGTAAGTAGTGAAGTTCACATTTAGGCAAGTCTTCTTTGTTGTTTAATCAAAGCATTTTTCTCCTTCATATTTTCTTTTTGTTAAGGACATTTTAATAGAATGGCAGTATGCAAGACGACATGGAAGTATTGAGAAAGTAATATGAATCTGGTTGTTCTAAAATGTAATAGAAGAGAAATATTTTACTATCCATTAATGCTTATACCATGTAGGAACAGATCAATACCAGGATAAAAGGCATTGATTATGTTCCTGTGACACAGTCATATACAAGAGCAGTCTGTTTTCTAAGATCCCACTGGGAAAGGGAGAGGTGTTTGTAAGTTATTCTAGGACAAGGACCCTGTCATTTACTGACCTTGTATTTCTAGCGTGTCCAGCTGTAACCATAGCAGAAGCTTAAGTAAATATTTTTGTAAGTGAATTGTACAACAAGCAATGCCTTGAACAAATGCATAGTCAAGATTGTTCTTGTAGGCACTTTTCTTTCTTCCCTTTCCTTCCCTTGTTTCTTTCCTTCCTTCTTTCCTCCTCCAACTATATCTCCTATATTATTGGTGTATTACCTGTCTCCAACTTGACTTTTACCAAAAAGTTCAAACCTTCACCAATGTATTCAGTGAGTACAAGAAACAATGGATGTCTTTCATGTGGGTCTGACCCTACTAAAATCCTGTAAATTGTGTAATGACTTTGGCTTTGGTCCTGGTATTGATTTTTGTTTTCTAGAGTGTACCATGGCTCATGACTTTCAAATTCCATGACTGCTAGCTATGTCCCTGGACTAAAGTTGTAAAAACTAGACCTTTGGCCTATATGTGTCCCATAATTCTTCTATGACCCAAATCACATTAAAATGTAACTAGGAAATATTTAACAACATAAATAAAATTATATTTTAAAAAACCAAAATAATATTAATGTGTGGGTTTCTAAGTCAATATGTGTCCAGTTGAGATCCTTATATATTGTTTAGTTGTCACCATTTCTATTTGAATTTCATGCCACTGCTCTGGACTCTTTAATAGCTAACATCCCACTTGGTCTCCCACTGGAGTTCACCATAACAGTGATAATACTTTGAATGATCTAAAGTACTGATAACAATCTAACCACACCTACTTACCCTGGGCAATTCTGCTCATTATCATCCAATTAATCCCCTACAGATGGTATGGAGGCAATCATCTAGATCTTTTGATGTCTTGTAGCTACTAATGAAGAATACTGGATATTCATCCTTGTGTCCTTCCCATTTCTCTCTGCATGTAAGAGACTAACTATCCTTCCTGTCATCCGTAGCCTCTCTTGTAGCAGATTACCCCATCAACACTTCATTTTAGCCCTTCAACTCACTCCCCACTTCCCAGCAATTCCCTGCACATTCCTCTCTCTTTTCTGGGCAATTTTCACCATTCATATTGCTCAGGTGATCAGACTTCCAGATATTGGCATCTTACCACCAATATACCCTAAGGAACATTTAGGCCTTGCCCTCTACCCATATGTTACACCATTAGGACATGTCTCTTTTATTTACCCTGCTGCTCACCCCACCTCATCTCCTATATTTATTGTTGCTGTCAAATAGATTATGAGATCCTTAAGAGCAGGGAGAGTCTCACTTTTTTCTATTTGTATCATTAATGCATATATAGTAAATAAAGAATAAATGCTTTTTTTACTCATTCATTCATTCACGTGTTCACCAGTTAGTTATCTCTCTTCCTTCTTGACTTATCCACTTCCTTTTCCAATTCTAAATCTTTCCAAAGACATCCTTTATGCTTTCCTTCAGTTATACCAGGTCAAACACTCCTTATAAGTTTCCTTTGCTAGATCATCATCATCTGTGTCCCATACCCAAGCATTTGTTTTATTAATATTGTCTTAAAGTCTTTATTCTCTCATAATACACCCTCTCTCCTATTTCCTGAGTTCCTAGGGATTCAATTATTATATGAATATGACTCCCATATCTATATATTAAACCATAGTCTCTCTTTTAAGTTATTCCTAAGATTTTAGATGATCTTGTTGCCAGTTTATGAATGTACTATAGGCATTTCAAATACAAAATGTCCAAAATTTAACTCAATCCTCCCATCTGCTTCTACAAAGCCCACCCCCCCTTTCTCATTTCCCTATCTCTGTCAACATCTCCACCATCCTTCAGGTCACCCAGATACTTGTCCACGTACTCATCTTCCAATCTTTATTCTTCCTTACTCTCACATCTAATCAGTTGCTAAATCCTTTCTCTTGTACCTTTACAGTGACTCTCACCTCATTCTCTATATTCAGATGTTACTGATGGAATCTCAGCTGCTGCTCCCACTCCCAATATACTAACTTGTTCATATAGTCAACTAATACAACAGGCAGACCCTGACCTAAACCACATCTTCTGGTTTTAAACGTACCATAAGAGTCAGCCAATAAGAAAGCAGCACAGACAGGATACTGAGCAAGATGTTGGCCACTAAATCACACAATGGACTTTCGCTAGAATAGTGCTTGTACATTCTCCATCTTGATTCACCTTGAGGTTAACCTGAGCACATTATAATGTCTTTATCATAAATGGATATCCTCCCCAAAGAGTTTTCTGTATGCATTCTGGGTAGCCACATGTGCAGTTCTGTCATCACTATAGGTCCTCCTCCTATTAGCAACCTCTTGTGTATTTTAAAATTTATATATTCAGTTATGCTAATAGCATCCTTTGGTATATAAAAATTCCTGTCTTGCCTTGCTAGGCTGCTTGTTCCTTTAAGGAGCCCAGACCACCGAGAGAGTAATGCTCAATAAATTCCTTTGCTTGGTTTTGGAGATAGTCAGAGTCTGTGAATTCTTTTGAGACAATCCTGTAACACACCTTGCTACCCCAACAGTCACCACAATAATTAAGACCCTCCTCACTACTTGCTTATATGATTGCAATAGATTCCTAACTTGTTTCCCTCCCTCTAGTCTCTTCTCTGTCTAATTTGCCCACATCAAAGTTACTATATACATATCTCTAAAGCACAGGTCTACACATATCCTTCTCTTGGTGAAGAATATCCAGAAGCTACCTATTGTCCCTAGGATAAAATAAAAACTTCTCATTTTGCATCTAAAGTTTTTCATAATCTATTTCCATCCTATGTCTCCAGGTTTAATATGCATTAATTTTCAGAAACTTTATGTTGTAGTCAAACTGGCCTACTTAACTGTATTTCACACACTTCATACCATATTTGATCTTCCTGCCTTTGAACAAATCATTTTGCATTCCTGAAATGCACTCTTCCTGTCTCCATTTGTGAGACTCCCTAAGACCATTCAAGGCCTAGCCAAGGGCAACATATTACCATTTTTATTCCCCCCAGTTGTTAGAGGCCTCCCTAAATAAGTTACCCTATATTTGTTAATTATTTTGTAAACTCCTTGAGGGCAGGAATTGTTTCATTATCTTTGCAGTCCTAGCACTAAGGAGAGTACATGATATGCAGTAGGCATTTAATAAATGATTTTTGAATCAATGAATAAGAAAAATAGCCTGAGATTGATATACTTAAAATTAATCTCTGTTACTTCATCACAAAAATAACAATAAAAATATTGGAAAACATTTATAGGACACCTACTATGTACTAGGCACTGAGCTAATTACTTTCCAATTATCTCATTTTTTTCCTAACAACAATCCTGGGAGGTTGATGTCAATATTATCTCTATTTTAGATATGAGGAAATTATGGCAAAGAGAAGGTAAGTGGCTTGGCCAGCTAGGACAGCTAGTAAATGTTTGATATCAGTTATGAACTCAGGTCTTCCAGACTCTTTATTCATAAGATGGACTTTTGATCATCTATAATTTCTTTTATTATAATTATAATTATTTCTTTTCAGGAATTGCCTGGAGTACAATGTTCAATATACTTGAATGAGTCAATGATTGTGTTGATTCAAGAGTTCCATTAAATGATGTATATCTATATATCTATCTATATCTATATCTATATCTATACCTATATCTATATCTATACATATGTATGTATATATGTGTATGTATATATATATATATATGTATATATGCAAAAACATCCATGCCTCTCCTATCACATGCCATTCATGTCCATATGTTACCTATGTTCATAAGTATCTGTTTATGGGACCCTGGATTACTGCCACATTTTTGGAATATTTGTATATGTATTCATGAGCCTTCGT
>JAQQSU010007209.1:0-13286 GCA_028627135.1 Pseudochirops cupreus | reverse complement strand
TATATAGGGTGGGTTAGAAAGAGCAGAGAGATGGAATAATATTGGTTAGGAGACTATTTCAAGAAGTCTACGTGGAGTTAAGGAGAGGCAGGACTAATTCCAACAAAGTGTAAATAGTGAGGATGGAAGAGATGTAGGAAATGGTGATTTTTTTGGTATAGTAGTTTCAGTATGACCTCCTGTATAATTGCTGGTTTGCCAGATAGCTCTTTATTAAGAAAGAACTATACATGGATAGCCAATGTCCTTTGCATTCAAAACGTTAATTTAAATAATTATTTTGTGAGGGGAAGACTCTAGGCCTGAGAGAAATTCTTCTTTCTAAATAGAATAATGTTCTCTTTTACAACTGCCTTCTGGGTCATACAAAAAAATTTCTTTTTGCTATCTAAAGTGAATTTTCCTGACATTTCATCTCCAGTTATATTTTCTATAAAATAAAAGATAGAAAGTTAATAAGACTCAATTAACCATACTAAATCAGTGCACGTAGATGTGGAACCTGATAGGTAGACTTTGCAACAATGGAACAGCAACACCCCTAAATGCAATCATTTTACAATTTCTTTTTCCTCCAAGAAAATTGTTGCCTTGAAGTAATTTTACTGTTTCCTGCAAAAGAAGGGTACAATAAAGTACCTATTTGCATGTTCATGATGCTGATTGAGGCAAAAGTATAATCTTAAAGTCTATTGCTGAAACACGAGTTCCTGAGGTCCCTGACTGTTAACATTCTTCCAAAATTTATTTCATTTCCGTGACCTCTATTTCCAGACTAATTTCTAGTTATAATCTATATTTCTTTCCATATCATGCTGTGCATTTCCTTAATTAAATTGTTGTTTTATTCTTCTAAATGAAGTTCACTGCTTACCATTTCACTTACAAGTGAGCCAATTTAATCATGAAAGAAAACAATTCAAAAGAAATTTGCTAGATCTATTGCTTTAAAAAAAAGTGACTCAATTTTCTAATGCTAAGATATGCACACACACACACACACACACACATATACACACATTCATATATATGTATATCTATTATATAAAATTTATTTTAAGCCCTGCTTCTAACATACTAGCTAGGTGCCCAGAGAATGTCATTTAATCTTTTAATGACCCAAGTTAATTCCAAAGACTATAAGTTCCAGAAAAGTTTAACAATCTAGTGTGAAGTGTTTTCTACATCAATGAAATCACATATAAGTATCAGTAGGAGTATAGGAAAGAGAAAAGACTAGACTAAGCACATGTAATGAGTAGATTCAGTAAAGGCAAACTGAGGTAGATAGTCCAAGCAAAATTAGTTTATTAATAGCAATGTGTATAACTGTTAACAAAATGGATCAAAATGATAACCTCAGTAAGGCCAGTGAACCAAATGAGAATGGTGGCAGAGGGCATACCCTCTTTCTTGACATGCAGAAAAGGAAGGAGTCTCAGTAGTTTGGGAATATTACAATTGATGATACTAAGAAAAATGGGTTGGCATTCAAGTATGGCTAATCATGTCCCTCTCTGACAATTAAGGAATGTTCATTGTTTCAAGGGACTCATCTGACTGTTGTAGTCTTTGTCAGGGGATCAGTACTACTCTCCTCACTGTCCTTTTTGAGGAGATCAAAACTCCTCTAATTATTCAAGGAAAGGCAAGGATGAAGAAATCTCTTTTGGGAGATTGCACCAGGTTAAGCTGTTTGGGAATTACAGACAACAATCAGACATTTAATATCTTTTACTTTCAACCATACCTTTAAACTAACTTGGAGGGAAAATTATATTCCTGAGCTTAACTCATGAACAAGAAATGTGACTTGACAAAATGGGTCAGTAATACAGAATCAATTATTAAATGATACAGAACCTTGATCGAGTGTGTTCATGCATACTCTGCAATGTCCTTCCAAAGCTCCATACTCCATAGTGGTTGTTCGTTACAGTCATCCTGGGTCCGCTTGCCAGTCCAGAGTGCAGGTCCATTGGCTACTGCTTATGAATAAGTATAGCTCCAAAGGTAAGTTCCTACCTTGTTTCAGGTTGTCCCTTATGGTTGGATAAATGGACTTCAATCCTGCCCATTGAGCATTACATCTTCTCCTGTTAGCCTTCAATAGGATGGCATTTGCAGGGTGGAAGACTGAAGCTACCCATCAGATATTCTTTACAGACCTGAAGGCACTGTCACCAGTGAAATAAGCTTCATCCCTATCAGTGTTTGCCAATTGATCCCACTGAAAGTTGCAGTTAGCCAGTGGGTCTATTAATGGGAGATTGGGTCTGTCCCCTGAATCAAGAAGGTCTAATCTTGTTTGTGCTACTTGCTCAGGTAAATTGCTGACTCCTTAGGAGACCAGCCTAGCACTGTCCTGCAAATACTACTTTCTCTTCCATAGGGGCTTTAGTGGCTAACCCTAGCTTTCTTGGAGCATTTTCCTTAACCCATTGTAGAATGCGTATTTCATTCCATAGAGTGAAAGATCCTGTACCTGTCTTGGGTTCTGTGGTTATCAGTGCCCAGTAGGTGGATAGCATCTCTCTGTCTAGAGTTGAATATTTTTTAGCAGTGTAAGGGAACTTCTTGATCCAGAACCCTATTAGCAGTCTTTCACCATGGCCGGTCCATAAGCACCAGGATTCAGGGATGGATGTGGTTGAGGTCTCTAACTGGCAACTATCACAAAGAAGTTCTAAGAACAATGCTTGACTGACTACTAGCTTGACTACACTCAAATTTCTGTATTGCATGTGGTTCATTGAAAATAAAGGGCTTTCATGTAACCACATAGATAGGAACAAATAGTACAGTGAGGTGGAGAATTTATTGCCTCCAAATCTCAAAATATGCCTACTAGCTATTATGTTCCTTTAACATCAGTGAGTATTTTGAGGGACAGTAGCTTACTTCAGACCAGAGCAGGAGTATCTCTGCACTTATGGGTCCATATGTTCCCAGGAAATTTATACATTATGAGGAGGCTTGTATTTTATGGGAACTTTTGCACAACAATGATCAAATGTCTGACCATAGCTATGAGATAGGTTCAGACCAAGTCAGGGACAGTGCCTTCAATCATAATTTCATCCATGTAATGCCAAAAGTAAATTCCTTCTACTACCAGGAGGTCCTTCAAGGCCTAGTGGCTCAGTCTGTGGGGAATTGCAGGGCCATGTAGGTTTCCCATAGGTAACCTGGTGAAAGTATATTGTCCCCTATCAAATGTAAAAACAAATTTGGATTGGCAACCCAAAGATGTGGCAGAGAGCAAAACATTAGCCAAGTGAATTCCTGCAAACCAAGAGCAGCCAGAGGTTTGAATGTTCTCTGCCACCTCTATAATATTGGATAATGGAGTTCTAATGGGGAGAACAACATTATTCAAATTCCCATTGTTCACAGTTAGTCTCCATTCATCCTTGTCTATTTTCTGGAATTACACCTTTAGTAAAGAAATCTTTTATGATGGGATTCAAGCATTCCATTCTATTTTTTTTTCACTAAGATAATAGTGTTGGCAATCTGCATGGGGAATGGCTCTCATCTTTCTTACAGTTAGTGCCAATTGCTTCACTTTGCTCCAGTTGAATTTATGAACATCCATGCCAGTTATGGGGAAGGTAATAGATTGCTCAGGGACTATAATTTCTGGGACACAGAGTACCCTGATCACTCCCGCAATGAGATTTACAGTGGTCTGAGTGCTTTAGATAGGAGCACTACCTATTCCTTGTATAGGGTTTGGGGGGAACCCAGCATATATTAGGATGACTGGAACTAGTGTGACCTAAGATTTAATATCTAACAACACATGGTGCTATATGGAGTGCCATGTTGAAGCAATTGCCTCAAGGGAAACTACTGTCATTACAACTTCTAGGTTCCTATGTGATCCTTTACAGACTTTTCTAGACAAGGAGATATGAAGTCTCTGTGACACTGTTGCGCTGAGAATAAGAGCCAGCCGAGACCTGGGTTCAAGATAAATTTAGGTGTGGATTTATTAAGCAAGCGTGCAACTACCAGAGTGTTCATTCAAATCAGCAGTAATTTTTGGAATACAGATCTTGGTGATAAAGGCTAAAACCACAAAAATTATAATAGAGAGGGGAGATAGCAGAAGCTATGACATACAGAAGCAAAGAACAACCATTGGTTAAAATCTGTGACTGAGGCGAGTATGGCGCAAGGGTACAAGGGTGCAACCTTCCTGTGAGGTGGGGATCTTTCCTAGAACTGGGTGGAGGGCACAGGATGGAGAGCTGTAGTCAGCTTTCCAGAGCAGGATGGAGAGTCATGGGATGAGGGGGACTAGAATTCCCCAGATCAGGCCAAGGTCATGTTCTGGGCAAGGGGATGGGGACCCTGCTTGGTCACTGGGACAGTACAGGATGGTACCTAGATAAGATCCTTGTACCATAATGAGCCTTGTAAACTATGATGATTCAAGGAGAAAATATGAAATGCTGACTAAAGGAGAAAAAGTCAGGGAATGCCTTCAGCAATATGCCCAGACATGCCTTAAGCAATTTCAAGCTATGATAGAGACAAAAACAGAAATATAAAAGGGGCTTAATGGTGGGCCACAAATCATATGGTGTGTAGTGACCCGAGATTTGGGTTTGGATACAACAACATGAGCATTGGAACCACTCTGCCCTTTCTCCAAAACTGCATCAAGAAGGGTCCAAACTTCTTGAGTACTACAGTCTAAGACTGCCCATTTCATGATACCTGCATCCCTTGCTCTCTAATAGTGGGTACCTTGCATTATCTAATGCTGATTTTTCTGTCCTCTGCCTCAAGGTGCCCTCTTTGCCTATTGTCTGGCTCAGTTTGCACTATGGTTGCTGTTCAGTGTTCCTTTATTATTGCACTTAGCTTCTCCTTATTGGTGATCCTCATTCCCTTAAATGGCAAATCTCTGAGACTTGGGCTTACTTTGATGTAAAGCCAAGCACAAGCAGCTTTAAAGAAGACTGCTGCTGTGAACAGTTTTTAAGGTTCTGATTACAAAATATAGTAAACTCTTTATTTATTCAGTAACAAATTAAGGCAAAATATTCACAGAAATTAAAATATAGCATTTACAATGCTGTGGCTTAACAACTTATCATTAAAGTGGCCACATAGTTTTCACCTAAGTGGTCACATAATTTTAAACAAAGTACATTCATTTAGTAACTCAAACATTCTTAAGGAGTGAAGCCTCCTTAATTGACGCAAAGTACAGAGGTCAAAAGTCTAGGTCACATTATCTTAATGTCTTCAATCAAAAAGTCTTCTTTCTTCTTAAGTGGAGATCAGTTTCCAATCATCCTAAATTAGTAAGTCCTTAACTCAGGCATCTAAATGTAAAGGTCAAAGTTCTCCACCTCTAGTAAAACATGATCTTCTCTGTATTAAATACCCAAGGAGAGGTCTTTTCATCTTCACTCAAAGCTGGCTCTCCACTTCCATGGTTCCCCTTCCATGGTCCCAGCTCCTGCCAGCTCCTTGTTGTCCAGCTCCTTGTCCAGTTCCTAATCCATACAGTCACAGTGTCTAGTCCACCTCAAATCCTTCACAGTTTCTGTTGCTGGGAAGACAAAGCTTAACAAAGACACAATAACATTCATTCACATTGCCAGCATCCTCATCAATTCACTTTCTGCCTGTGAAATCAACATAGACCCAACCTCTGTCAGCAAGACCCTCCTCCAGGATTTCTAGTAAACATACAAGAAGAAAATCCTATTTCAGGGTTTCTGAACCAGCAGCAAGGTCCAAAGGCTTTGGTAACAACAGTACCATTCTCTTTCAGCAAATGAATCTGACAAAGTAACATCAAAACAGACAAAGTACCACCATCACAGCCATGCCTCCTCCCAGTTCTCCTCTCTTCTCATTTCTCAGAAGTTCTTGATTTGGTACTCAGAAGAAGTTCTCAGAAGAAGTTCTGGCACTACAAATTCTGTTTTTAATTCCTAGCAGTTCTCAGAAGTTCTCAGGATCCTGGTAGTTCTCTCTCTCTCTCCAGCAGTACCTGCTCTGCCTCCACAATACTCGCTCCCAGAAATTCTGGCCTTCTGGCTTGGGCTTTTCTTTATATAAGATATTAGCTCCTCCCTGCCAGCCCCTTCCTGTTATGTCAGTAAGTTCATCTCACTTTGGAATCCACAAGTTCTGGGTCTTAATACTTAACACAGTCACAAACTTGGAACTTGCCAATACAAGGGGATCTTAAAATTCCATTACTATTACATTTGGTGAAGGTCCAGGTTGTCCAACAGGGACTCCATGGTCTCAGTGTCTGCCATAATGTGAAAGAAGATGTTACGGAGATTTTCTATGGCACTTCTCAGGAAGATAGCCTTGGCCTCCTCATCTAATTGGACCTCTTTTTGGTCCATTTAGGGCTCATCCAAGGAATCACTTTAATACTATTATAGACCCATAGCACAGTACCTTTGACTTGGGCCTGGCCCTTGTCTAAAGTAGTCCATTGGGTCTGTGCCTTAGCTTTGATGGTTGACAGTAAGGGATATGCAACCCTCTAGCAAACAACTCAGCAGTGGTAAAGTAAGACCCTCCCCTTAGCATTGGTCTAACTATTTGCACAAATACCCCTGGGTTTTTTACATGTGCAGTGATTATAGCATCCCTGTATATAGATGTCAATTGTATGATTTCCCCAGCAACCAGGGTCAAAGCTTCTCCCGGATCTAATTTCATCACGTATCTCCAATCTTTCATCATCCTCCTTCTTAAAGCCCCCTTTTCTAACTGTTCTTCTGCTAGGGACAGGGAAAACTTGGTCCAGGGACTGAGGGATAAGTTTCTTATCTCTTATTTCTTTTTCATCGCTGCTTACCTTGAAGGGGTGGGATGCAATAGCTAAGGGATGCCAGCACATGTCCCTGGAGTCTTGTCAAGTCTCACTTCCCAGGAGAAAGGTAGACACACAGGTGTTATGGGAATCTGAAGATCTTCCCTGCCCCTATCCCCTTTGCTTAAGTGGCTTAAGTGACTTTGAGAACCTTCCCAGATTTGAAAGTATACTCTGACCCCTAATAGGCTGAATGTGGTCACACGGAACCTGTGGCAGGAGGCTTATTTTTCCGGGAATGCCCACCCCTTGTTGCTTTGTGATTGGGCAGTGGGTCAAGAGGGTTGTGACATTCTTTGATCCAGGAGAAGGCTATATATGTGCCCTGATGTGAGGTTTTGCTTTGGGGCTCACTTTGGAAAGAGTTGTATGATTTGGCCCGACAAGAATCTGGGAAGCCATTGAGACCCATGACTTTGAAAACCCAGATGTTGGTGCTTCCCTCTCTGGTAAGTGACTAGGTATGGATGTGATGGTCAGATAATTGGAAGCCCATCTGCTAATCTGTTTCTTTGTCTGTTTGTATCTTCTGTTTGTAACGTGTGTTTATATTCTCTGAAGTTCAGGGTGCTGACTTTTTCCCCTGAACTAGGTAACTGATATTTGCTTGATTGATTAAAGTAAGATCGTTAATCCATTTTGAGTTGCTTTCCTTTAGAAAAGCAGATCTAAGAACCTGTGCAGCAGCCATCCTGGGTATGCTGGGGTGCTTGCTGATACAACAGGCAACAGTGATTTCTTTGCCTAATTTTCTAAGAGAAACTTGTGTTTGAGTGGATCACAACTGGGGGGAAGGGTAGTAATGTTAGGGGTTAGGGGAACACCTCCAACAGCAATAGCAGCAACAGGACTAACCAATGGTCTGTCATTTCTGACCTTCCTCGCATTGGTATGGGTGACATAAGGATGCTGATTGCAAAGGTTGCTGTGAATGAGTGGCAAGGACATTTGAATAGCTAGAGACACAGGAGCTGGAGGAGAGTGTAGAGTGGCATGGATGAATACTACCCTTAAGATATATCTCATTCCGCCATCTGCCCAAGTCTCAGCATTGTTTGTAAGTTTCCTTTCCTCATATGTAAAATGGAAATAGAGATATCAGCGCTATTTCACTTACAATAAATATTTATAACTAAAACAGTATGTAAATATAAATTATTTTGTTACATTAATTCATATGTTCCAAATAAATTCTATTAATATACAATAACTTCATATAGTAGACAAAATGACCTCTGACATCCATTAGCTCATTGGGTACATATCTGTCCTGTTCAACAGACATTTCCATGTATCTATACATAGGTATAGATGAATATTATCATATAAATATGTAATATTTTTCTAAAAGTCTAATGGAAAAAGTGATAAAAATAAGGTACCTTATATTTCTTTCATAATATGGGACCTAAAAATTCCAAAAACAATTGTTAACATTAACTCTACTGTGATTCGCTTTAGACAGTAAATAAACAAAGTAGAATGACAAGGGAGTTTGGAAAAAGAGCACAGTGACATAAGGAGCCAGAATTGTTACTTTGTAGTCTTACTTTGCTTCCAAATGTCTTCAATTTCTGTTATTGATTTCTATTATTTCTCAGGGAGTCTTAACTAGGACTGCAAAATGACTATACTTGTAATTTCTTGTATTAGTATAATATAAATAATATGAACTAATTTTCTAAAAGGCATTTTAGGTATTATGACTCAGCCAATTACCTAGTCACATGACTATCAGCAAATCACTTAACTTATCTAAGTGCCTTTTTTTCATGTGTGAAGTAGAAACAATATTATCCACTGCCTAGGTTTCATGGGTCACTGGGCAAATGGTGGTCATCACTCAGTCAAACCTTCCAACAAAGTGAAAATAGAAAATTTATTTGCTAAAAGTCAAGATTGCAACATGGTTTCCTGATGCAAGTGACAATGTGTTGGTTGCCTCCCCAGAGATACATGAATACTCAAGAGAGTATTCTCTACCCACCATGTAGAATGGAAAAAAAAAAGTAGAAGAATCTATATTATCTATATAATGATATGGTTTTGATAGGCAACCCACTGAGTGTATATAATTGAATTATATCTAATTATATCTGTGCATGGCATGATGACCTATCAAGGTCCTCAGATAGAGCCCACTTTCCCTACCCTTCCCCTAGGCATCAGCTACATTCATGATTTTAGCACTGCCTCACTGTTATATAAACACCTTACGCAACCAGAGTAGTCATATTCCCCTCTCTGTATCATTAGGAAAATGACCATATAAATAAAAGTCTCCATGTTCTATCTAATCCAGTGGCACTATTTTACAGTAGAAGGGTCCCTTTTAGGATCCATTTCTATCCATCTCAAAAATTATTCTTTGTCTCTTGCATTCTTCATCCAATATACTACATGCTAAAGAAATGATACCTTACTGATTTATGTCTCATGCTGGTGCTTTTTTCCCCACCTCCCACCATTCTACTACCTGGAATGACTCATTGGTATCCATAAGAGAGAATCAACTTAAGGGGTATGCAGAATAATTTATTAGAATATATGTAACAGACTCTGGCAAAAAGTTGACTGGCCACAAAAAAGAAACACACAAAGAAAAACAAACATGGGGTTTATAGTTTTTTCCAAGTTTAGGAAAAGAGAAAACCAATATAAAATCAGCAGTGGGAAAGATGCTGGAGTTTTTTATGTACAAGCTACAGTGGGAGTTTTGAAAGTCTCGAGAATAAAAAAAATAGAATGACAGTGGCTTTCCCATAGCAACAGTGTGAGTGATCATGGCTAACCTTGTTACATCTGCAATTTACTTCTTCAAGACCTTTGGAGACGATTTCTAAGTAGATGAACAGAGAGGTACGTGACCTTTTTTTTTTTAATATAGAGGGCAGTCCAGGCTCAAAGACCATTTCTGTTTTATTTAATTGTGTATGTATATTTTTCACTCCAAAAGTATAATAATGGTAAAAGAGCATTTTTTTCCAAGAGAAGGAGAGGAGAGAGATAAGATTAACCTCCTTGAAGTAGCTAAATACAAAGTGAATAGAATGCTGGCCTGGAGTCAAAAAAGATCAGAACTCAAATGTAGCCTTAGATACTTACTTCAAATCTAGTCTCACACACTTTCTCAGGTATATGACCCTAAGCAAATCACTTAATGTCTGTTTATCTCTGTTTCCTTAACTATAAAATGGAGATACTAATAGCAGTTCCCAGGGTTGTTGTGGGAAAATAAAATTTGTAAAAAGCATTTAGAATAGACCCTGACACATTTGTCTTTCAGGCGTTTTTTCAATCATGCCCAACTCTTTGGGACACCTTTTAGAATTTTCTTAGCAAAGATACTAGAGTGGTTTGTTGTTTCCTTCTACAACTCATTTTACAGATGAAGAACTGAGGCAAATAAGGCTAAGTGACTTGCCCAGGGTGACACAGCTAGCAAGTGTCTGAGGCCAAATTCAAACTCAGAAAGATGAGTCTTTCTGATTCCAGGTTGAGCACTGTCCATTTTGCCACCTAGTGGCCCACCTTGACACATAGTAGCCACAATATAAAGGCATATTCTCTTTCCCCTCCCTTATTTTTTCCTTCCCTTTACACCATCTGAAGCCTCTAGGAAGGGGAGGAGCATTAGGATGATCAGCTTAATTCAGCACCCACATTGCATCAGTCTAAATTCAAGCTCAAAACCACTCCTGGGTCAATATTCTAGGCCCCTGACTTCTCAGGGTTTCCTTTTTAGGCGGATTGCAACATCTAGTCTAGAACCCTACGCTCCACAGTCCCCATGGTTTGAGCTCCCAGGTAGAGGATTCAATTTCCTGCACAAGAACTAAAAAAACAACTCTGCCACATGATCTAAGGAAATGGAAAGGTAGACCTCAGACTCTTCCCCATTTATGACTTGTTGTCACCAGCTGTGAGTCCTTTACCCTCAATGCTACCATAAAGAAAGAGACCATTATGGTGGTTTTAAAGACCTATCCAGTTCCAGCAATGTAGCCAATGGAAAGAAGCCACTCCCAAACACTTGGTAGACCAAAGCGGAATATTGACACCTGTGATGGTCTTCCTATCTCCCAGAAGCAATTCCAAGCACCAACTCTACGGCTGTCTACATTTTATGTGACCTGGGCATGAGTTAGACATCATTTCACGTGTAATTTGGATAGGCATTGTGGATTCACAATTTAATACTGAGAAATGAAGAGATATCACATATCAGATACAAAGATAGCAGGTTGGATTTAATTTTTGAACTCTATAATTCAATTCAATGAAACCAAGTAGCCCAATTCCTAAAACATTCACCTGTTATGCAACAATGCTCCTCAATTGATTCCATATAATAGTGTAGCATAATCTAAGGTGACTACACATTGGGATGAACAGCAAAAAAGATGCATAATATGCTTTAAGTAGGCTATAGCAAGTTACCAAGGATGACTCATTCACAATAAGTAGTAACAAGAGTATCCTCAAGGACACTTGTTATCAGAAAAGAATGTGTGCCAGAACTTTGGGTGGCGTTGATGCATTGTATTGATTAATCAGAGTGTCTAAAGGTAAAACCTCCTCTTAGAGGAGAAAGAAAAGATCTTTATGTTGGGTAGCAGTTGTATTATCGGAAGAATACCATTCCTAAGCTGAATGATAATATGTATATGTTTATACTTCCTTTTTAAAATGTGTTTGTTTTTACTAGGGATTAACTCTCATTGGCTATTTCAGCCCCTTTCTTAGATATAATTCATAACCCAGTAGCTCTCTGCCTTACACAAGACTATCCTGGGAAATGCTATGAGAGTACTAATAATATTTTTCCATTAAACCCTCCCCGTTTGAGGTATAAATTCATTTTGTTCCAAAGCATCTCAATCCACTCAGCACCTAGGATGGTGGTACCAATTATCATGGCACATTCTTTATTATTTTACTCCCAGAAACCATCATATCCCCAATAATAATAAGTCATTAGTCCAAAGTGATGTATGACTAATTTAGGTTACCAATTCAGGGCCTTTTGTGGCTGCATCTACTAGTTGAGGGACTGATGATTGATAACTATTCTTGTGTATGTCCAAAAAGCGTTGCTTCACTCCATAAATTTAAATCTCTCATGTTGTCATTTCTTATGCCTCCTAATTCAAACCTCAGCACTGATTGGCTTATTCATCAAGCTAACAAAGAATTCAAAGTAAAAGTATAAACCAAAGATCAGGTGACAATAGGAACAAGAGATTCTCTGGATTCCAAATCCAAGTAGTAGAGAAAGGAAAAGAACTTTAAAAGCTGTCATTGGGGGCAGGTGAGGAGGGAAGACGGGGGGGGGGGAGGGGGCGGAATCTGGAACTCAAAGTTTTAAAAACAAATGTTTAAAAAAATTGGTTTTTTAAATGCTAGTGGAAAATAAGATATACAGGCACTGGGGTATAGAACCATTACAATTGCTACCATATATAGCTATCACTGTATTTACTTATCTAAATGGGAGTCATATGCTCTGTGTGGGTGGTTTTCAAAGTATTTCTCTGATTTTCTACCCTAATAGTTTTCATGTCTTCACCATACGGACACACTCACACACAACCATAACATCATGATATGATTTTCATACCCATTACTCTTATTGGAGCTATAGTCCATTTATCTAAATATTTAGAATTAATGGAAGGCAAGAAATATGATGATAAGTGTTGAGGTGTGTCTACCCAAAAACTGTTGCAGTTTCATGATGGGTTGCGATGGTACCATCTCAAAGAATTCAGAGTCAGACCACCTCTAACCCAAGTAAAGGCATTTATTGAGATTGATGCCTCTCATTAAGTGGCTAAGTTCCAAAAGGAACCAGTAACTTCAGAGAATGCAAGACAGATTTTTATAGGCTAAAGATGCAATTGCATAACAGAAATCAAAGGCAGGAGGGGTTTGTTAAGAGAGTAGGTAATGGAGGAGAGGTCCCATCTATAGTTTAGTGGTTAAACATTCTGGTCATTCCCTCCAACTGGCTAGCTATTGTGGTCCTTTTTGGTTAAGATATGTAGTTAAATATTGTGGTCCTGTCTTGGGCTAGATGGATGATGTGATTGTGATTGGAATACAAGAACATACCTGTTTCTGTGGGAATGGGTCTGGGGGCAGTGACTAGGTAGAGGGAGTAGCTGGGTTCCCATCAAATGGACACACCTGCTGTTTCTGTGGGAACTAAGAGTTCAGGGACACACCTGTTGTTCTAGTGAGATACACATGAAGAGGTTAGGACATTGGCGAGGTACAGTGGGCCTGCTGTTCAGTGGGGCCAGGCCTATAATGAAGTTAGAATACTGGGGCTGGGAGCAGCTTTATTAGGATTCCATCAATAAGGGTTGTGATATTTGTCAGTCAGGCAACAAGCATTTATTAAATATTTTCTATAGATCAC
>JAQQSU010007208.1:0-13287 GCA_028627135.1 Pseudochirops cupreus | reverse complement strand
TCTGTGATAAGATGTAATGTTGTGAATATTATAATGTTTTGAATGTTTGTCTTGATTTATAATGGAATAAACAGAGTGTTCACTATATTTTGTAATCTGAACTCTAAAAGCTGTTCATGGTAGCATTCTTTTGGGAATCTGCTGGTGCATTAATGGACATTTTGTTTTGGCCTACCATATTGTGGGGAGCAGTCTATTTTCCCATTGGCTGGGTAGCCACAGTCTATGACTTTTAAATACCCTCACTGAGCACAGTGGCTCTCCTGGCATCTTTGTTCAAGGCTGAAGGACTCCACTACCAGGAGCTGATGCCTTGAGATAAAGGGGGAAGGCCCAAGAGCCATCTCCCCCACCGCTCTTATACAATATGGCCCTGAGAAATAGGTTTGGAGTTTTGTTCTTGTTTTATTTGTTCTTTTCAGTTCTAGGTGCAGGAAGTGAAGTCCCTGACTGGGAAACTCAAGCCATGGGGAATCTTGGAGCCTAGAAATCCAGACCAGATGTTTCAGATAGCCCAGAAGAAAGGCTCTGACAAGCCAGGGTCCCAGCTGAGGGAAGCTTTGGACTTGAATTTGTGGGACTAATGCTATATAAAAATTGAATTAAGTTGTGAGACAATTCCTCTCCCCTCTCTAGACACTTGAAATGGTTTGTATATTTGGAAAGTTTGTATATTTGTTCTCACCATATCTTTGAAGTAAATATTCCTATATAAAAGTTAATCTGGTGGTAAGCGGGCAAATGAAACAGGAATACTACTTATTGGACCCTAAAATTGTGGAACACAATTGGCTGAGGCTCAAGGTAATGTAAATTAAGAGAGACCCCTTCAACCCCCACAGGGTACCAGAGAAACTTCAGGGAGAGATGTTTACAGATCTGGCCCTCACACAGAAAGGCCAAAGTAAACTTATGTTGTACATGCTTGCATACATGCATTTATACATACACAGTTAGACTGATAAGGAAAGTCTTTCTCTAGCAATCCAGGATTTTTATGGATTGGGAATTTATTCCCCCTCCCCTCTGAAATCTGAGTCAGCATTTCACAGTCAAATTCTGAGAGGAAACAACCATAAGCACTTCTAGGAGGCTTTTGATTCCTCACTTGAAACAACCCAAGATCATGCTCCTGGAACTTGTCAGAAAATCAGCATGTATCATATAAGTGTTAAGTATACTGTGCTTTTTGTTTTCAACTCCTAAAACCAGCTGAGGAAATTTTCTCTTCTTTTCCCAGTGATTACTTCATGGATAAGATTTCATCTGGGTTGCTCAGATAGGTCCATGACACCTGGCATCATACTGAAGCCCCTCTATATCCCCCTTAGTAGCTAACCTTCGTTAAACCAAAGAACATTCCAGTTCCATGCTCTTATCCTCCTTAACCAATTACCCCACTCAAAGATCCCAAATATTAAATAATGGAAATCCAGGTAACAGATAGCTCTTGGTTCCCCACCAGTCCCTTCCCAGAAACCTCCAAAAGCATGGAGTGCCTTTAACTCATGTCGAAGATGGGAACTTCTTTATTCAAAAAGGCAGAATTAGGAAGCCATCTTTGAAACTATCATACCACCCAAATCCGGGGAACTACCACACCATCGCCCAAAGTTGGATGCAGATTTGAAGGTCCAGAGCATCCTAGTCTTATCTTTAGTCAGCTATAAAGAGTATCTCCTGTAACGAATAAATCTCCTTTGGATGCATAAGTCTGGTGCATTGATTTCCTTTTCCCTTCCTTAGTGTGTAAACTTGAGTTACCACATAATTATTCATTTGGAGAGGCATTTGCTGCCAAAAAAAGGAATGGAAATAAGTTAAAAGAACTGATAAAAGTTTCTCCATTTTTAAGCTCCTCAGACTCGAGGAGAACCCAATCTGATTACTGCAACAAGTAGCTCTAATTTTGGCCTGAGTTTAGCCATTGCATTTTCTCTGTCTTTAGCTGTCAATTTGTGTTGTTTTGATTTCTATTCTTTGTGTACATCATTGTTCTGTTTCTGCTTTTTTTATTCATTCTCCAGTTCATGAGCCTTCCCATGTTTCTCTGAGTATCTTATATTCATCATTTCTTGCATTGAGATAATATTCCAGAGAAACAGTATAATGTAGTAAAAGAAGGCTTGGGTTCGAGTCCCATCTCTAATACATGCTGGCAGACTAACAGTGGAGAATTTATGTAGAATCAGATAACTCCTTAAGACTGCAAATTGTAGAATAGTTATGGGTCTGCATTATTCAAGACAGTTCCCAACAACAATAAAATCATGCATTCAAAACAAAACCAAAAAAAATCATAACATACTCCATCATGTATTAATTACACAGCTTGACATAGTGGACAGAAAGCTGGCTTTCTTCCATCTGTATCACTTTGTACTTCTCATGTTTCTCTGACTTCCTCATGTGCAACATTGCTTGGATTGTGATAACATTCCAGATAGTTGATGTGCTATAGAGACCTCACCTGGCCTCAGTGACCTAGGGGATCAAGTCCAGCCACTAGCACACACTGGCTGTGTGACCCCAGACAAGTGACTTAACTTTTGAGGGGGAGGCCAAAAGTCTTGCATTCAGATTCTTTTTGTCATCATCTAAAGATTTTTCCTACTGTCAGGCTTAATTGACTCTTCTACAAGACAGCACTCACTGTAGGATCACCTCTTTGCTTTTTAAAATTATTTTTATTCTGAACTTAACAAGCACAAACTACATGAACATTTCCATAAACAAAGTAGAATAGAAAAAGAGATTGCATGCGAAACTGCAAGTCTTTCTTGCATATGGATGCTTTTTATTTTAAGTACATAATAAGTTCAACATATAACTTTCAAAGCTGTCATGCTTGTCTCTAATTCCTTCTGGTCTTCCTTCTGTGCATTTTTTTAAATTATTCAATGATGCTCTTTTCTAGCTTTTGTTTGGATATGTTTTTTTTAGACAACCCTTTCGCTAATCCCCTTCTCTTCCTTAACCACTCCCCCCCTTAAAAATAAATAAATACAGCCCTTTTAACAAATATGCGTTGTCAAGCAAAATATATCGCTATATTGGCTGTGTCCAAAGCAACATCCCTCGCCCCGCGCCCGGAGTCCATCGGCTCTCCGCCAAGAAGCAGGCAGCGCGCTCGCCCTCAGTCTTGCCCAGCCTTCAGGCTGCCTCCTAGCGCGCGGCTGCTTGTCACCCTGCGCTACGCCCGTAAGCCGCGCCACAGGTTTGTCTTCACAACGTTATCTTTGGTGCTTCATTTATTCTCCTGGATCTGTTTATTTTGTTGCTGTTGTTGTTGTTCAGTCATTTCAGTCACATCCAACTCTTTCTGACCCCATTTGGGGTTTTCCTAGCAAAGATAATGGAATGGTTTGCCATTTCCTTCTCCAGCTCAGATGAGGAAACTAAGGCAAACAGAGTTAAGTGACCTGCCAAGGGTCATACAGTTAGTGAGTATTTGAGGCAAGATTTGAAATCGTGAAGATGAGTCTTCCTGACTCCAGGCCTGGTACTCTGCCCATTGTGCCACCTGTACTTCACTATATATTAATTCAAACAAGTCTTTCTAGGTTTCTCTGAAACTGTCCCTTTCATCATTTCTTGTGGTATAATCATATCCTATTACATTCATATACCACAATTTATTCATTCTGTCCCCAACTGTGGGATATCTTTCTTATTTTACATTTTTTGCTATAACAAAAAGAGCTGACATAAATATTTTTGTATGCATATATATGTGCATATATATACATACATCTTTTTCCTCTTTCTTTGATTTCTTTGGGAGTAATAGTGATCCTCATTTCTTTGTTCACAAGAAGAACAGTTGCGAGGAAGAAAACAAATTCAAATTGTGCAATACCTAAAACTCTTTAGTTTAGAGCCACTTTATGAATGGGAATTTCTGGGTCCTGAGAGAGGCTGGGGGCCCACCCTTACTCAGAAGATGTTTGAGTACATATTGTTTATTGCTTTCATCATTACTATGCTAAGAGTAAATACTACACACAGTATCCAAGTATGCCTATTTGTTCTGTGGAGCCAACTCCAGTTCATGCTAAAGTCACATGACAAGAAGTCATTGAAACAGGCAATTCAAGGAGGAGGTGGACTTTTGCCAGTTGATGGACATTCAAGAACTGATTTTTGATTGGGCAAGTCCACAAATCCATGTACTTCTAATAATAATCATTATAATTATAATAATACTAGCTGGCATTTCTATAGTACTTTGAGGTTTACAAAGCACTTTACAAATATTAGTTCATTTTATCCTCACAACAACCCTAGCAAGTAGATGCTATTATTATGCCCATTTTACAGATAAGGAAATTGAAACAGAGGTTAAGTGACTTGACCAGGACCATACAGCTAGTATGTATCTGAGGTCATATTTGAACTTGGGTCTTCCTGATCCCCTGTTCAGCACTCTATCCACTCTACAATTCAGCTGCCCTAAAGAATTTGTTAGTGTTACACCAAATAGAGAGAGAGAACTGTAGGTAGAAGATTACTGACTCCCTGATAACTATAAGGAAGACATACTCCCTCAATATAATGCATACATAACTGCCAAGCTAAGCACAGATCTCCCCAAAACCAGATCCTTTTCTACAACCACTATCAGGTGAGTGACTGGTAGTGCACCTCCCCCCAGCCCCTCCATTAAATAGAGGAAGGAGGGGAAGGGCCAAGGAGAAGAATAATTTTTATTTACTATCATACAAGCAGGAAAAATGCTAAAAACCCCAGCTTAGTTTTTCCCTTCTCTTCTGTCTTCCTGTACCTACACTTTCATTATGAATTAACATGTCAAAAATTGTCTTCCAATATCTGAGATATCATTCTACAAGTAGCTAAAATCCTGGGACCTTTTCATAAAGAGGAAGACAGAAATTAGATAAATCATTTGCCCTAGCAGCTTGTTTCTTTTAAAGAATTCTTGTAACCCATTCAACAAGGCACTATTCCTAGGGAGCATTCACCAAGATATGAAAATAGATGTCTTTTACAGACCCCTTAATTGTAACCATGACAGGTGAGGTAGGATTTAACCATTTTATAGAGAAAGTGTTCTATGGTAATCGATCAGATAAATCATGTAGAAAGATCAAAAGGAGTTCATATAGCTAAGAGCACCAAAACACATCTAACTGTTCATATACTAGAAACAAAATCCTATTTTGCTTTTTCTAGTGAACCGATTTGATGTCCTAGTTTGCCCACTTCATTTGTAATCCTGCACCAAACCCCACCGCAACACCTTATTGGCAACCTTTGAGGCAGCATGAAAAAATGGAAAGAGCCCCAAATTTGGATTCAAAGAACAGGGACACAAATTCTTGCTCTTCCACTTACTCTGTGTGTGACTTTAAGCCAAGTCATTTGTCCTCCCTCAGCCTCACTCTCCTCATATGTAAAATGAAGGTGCTAGACTAGGAGATTTCCAACATTCTTTTCAACTCTGGATCCTATGACCTACACAGGGCTGAGGCCTTTGCAAATGCTAGAAAAATTCTAGTTGCTTAGTACAAGTTAAAGAATAGAAATCATAAGTGTCATCTGTCAGACTTGACTGTCACTCATGTCCTAGAAGAACACAGAATTAATCCTCCAGGAACCTATCCCAACATTCTCTTAAGGGGGTAGATACATTGCACTATTTCATAAGAATCTTGAACAAAGCAAAAAAATCCCATCTATGGTGATTCTAAGGAGGTTTTATTTCATACTAATTTCACTAGGATTAGTAAATAATGACCTAGATTAAGTATGAGACAAGCCTAAAATAGGACTTATAACTAAGAGTAAGATAAAGTAGGCAAAATGTGAGCAGGAAGCAATGGAAAGAGTCCTAGACTTTGGAGTCAGAGGACCTGTGTTTGAATCCTGCCTGTACTTATGTGACCTTGAGTAAATCACTTATACCCTATGGACCTCGGTTATCTTACCACTTATTTGTAAAATTAGTGGCTTGGATTAGATGGCCTCTAAAATCCCTTTCAGCTCAAAATCTTACTCTTGAACTCTAAATCTTTTTTTTTTTTTTTTGCTTTTTGGAGCAGGCCATTGGGGTTAAGTGACTTGCCCAAGGTCACACAGCTAGTAAGTGTTAAGTGTCTGAGGCCACATTTGAAATCAGGTCCTCCTGACTCCAGGGCTGGTGCTCTATTCATTGTGTGACCTAGCCGCCCCTCATGAACTCTAAATCTTAAGAGTGACATTGTCAATAAGGTTATTCTACTCCATGATGTATCATCATGGTTTGTAGGTAGCCTAGTCCAGTAAAGGGATACTCCCAATCTAAAAGTCTTCAGCTGTGGTTTTGAGGACTATGTGTTTGTCTAGAGTGGTTCTCAACCTGTGGGTTATGTTCAATTTGTAACAATGAAAATACATCCTGCATATCAGATATTTACATTATGATTCATAACAGTAGCAAAATTACAGTTATGAAGTAGCAATGAAAATAATTTTATGGTTGGGGGTCACTACAAAAGGAGGAACTGTATTAAAGGGTCGCGGCATTAGGAAGGTTGAGAACCACTGGCCTAGAGTTTAGTCCCCACTGAGCTTAGAAAGCTGGCCACCTGAATGTTTTACAACTATAACAATTCATGCAAACTATCTCTTAAGGTATGGAGGACCAGCAATTTGCATTGTAGGGTAGACCCAGTGGAATACTGGATGTAAGTAAAATGCCTGGCATACAATAGGTGCTTAATAAATGCTTGATTCATCCTAAAAATATTGAAATATTTTGATAATGGTTCTAACTTTCTCCCTTCTAGAGAACTAATTAAACAGTTCCTTGCCCCTTTCCCTCCATATACATTTCTAAATACAACTTACTATACTTTTTTTTTTTTTTAAATAACTGTGCCGCCTACCCAGGAATTTAAATTCAAAGACTGTGCTGCTCGGAAACAGAGGCTAAGAATAGGTCTTAAAAATGCTGGTGGACAGTGCCATCTAGTGGCCAAAGATCAGATTAAACATTTTTCTCTTTTAACAGCGCCAAGTTGTTCTAATTAGTCAACAGATACTTGTTAAACACTTTCTATCTGCTAAGCACAGTGCTAAACAACGGGAATGAAAAAAAAAGGCCCCTGCTTACATTCTAATGGGGGAGACAACACGCGAATAACTATGTATATATAAGATACATACAATGTAAATAGAATGCAATCTCAGATAAAATAAGTGGGAGAAACAAGACAAGTGGGAGGGGGTGATTTTTTTCACTGAGTCTTGAAGGAGGCCTGGGAAGCTAGGAGGGGAAATCAAGGAAGGGAGAGCATTCTGGGCATAGGGGTCAGCAAGTAAAACGACAGTGTGGTAAGATGGAGTGTGATGTGGTGAGATCAGCAGGCAGGTCAGTCCTGCTGAATTGTAGAAAAGGTAAAGGAGAGTCAGGTGTAAGAAGACCAGGAAGATAAAAAGGGGTTAAGTTGTGTCCACAACACAAAAAAATCAGCTTTTTAAATAACACCAATGTTAAAACATCACAATCTCCAAAGAATCAAAGATGTAAGTAATGTCAGGGCAATAAAGAGATAAATGGTGGGCACAAGTAAAATATAGTATATTTCCAATGGTATCGACACAAGAAGTGATGTAAAATATATCACCCAGAAAACGCATGATCAGAAAAGGAGGCTGGTCAGTAAGGGAACAAGAGTGAGGGATAAGTTATCATCATGCTATCAACCACATGCTTTCTGGTACCCAACAAATAAAAACCATCTGGAGAAAGGACTCTAGCACACTGGGTAGACCTTCTCTGTGAAGAATCTGATCAACTAACATTTAGTAAGTCCCTAGTACATTCCAGGACCTATGCTAAGGCTCCAGAGAAAGGCAAAAGACAGTTCCTTCCCTCAAGGACCTCACAGTCTAATGGGAGAACATGGATGTGGATCTACAGAATGACAAAGTACAGATGGTTTGTGCTCTGTAGTGGTGGGAATACCCACGTTGAGGAATTCACATATCTTTCTTTCTCTATCCTAACTCTACACTAAAAGGAGCTTTGCTAGCCCTATCCCTCTTCCCTCCTCATACTGAGGTTCCTTTTTATTTCTATCAGTCCTTCGTTGGCAGGCAGGAGAAAGAAAACTGCCCTGGGAGACAGAAGTCCTGGATTCTAGTTCCATCTCTGCTGCAAGAAAGCAAACAAACATTTATTAAGTACCTGCTGATATTTAATGTGCTGGGCATTCTGCAAATATTATCTCTTTAGATCTTCATAAAAACCTGGAGAGGTAGGTGCTATTATTAACCCCACTGACAGCTGAAGCACCAGAGGCAAACCAAGATTTGCCCAGGGTCACACAGCGGGATGTGAGACTGAATTTGAACTCAAGTCTTCCTGACTCCAGGCCCAGTTCTCTACCTATCCATTACACTACCTAACTGCCTCTATGTTCTAGAGCTCACTAGCTCTACTACTATTTAGCTTTGATGCTTTGGACATGCCATTTTAAACCCCTGGATTTCAGTTTTCTCATTTGCAAAAGGAGATAGTTGATTAGATGGCATATAAATTCCTTTCTATTTCTAAAGCTTTACAATGCTAGGATTACAAGTATAATGGAGAAAGAGGGTCAGTCCTTTAAGAATATGCAAACGTTCCCTGCCTGCTTCTAATCCAACCCCACGGAAAACTTTGGGGAATACATTTCTGGTCATGATGATTCAGAGGCTGGTGCTAAGGGATAATGAAAAAAGTCTGGAAGAAATGGTGACTAGGAAGTCCCTAAGCCAGAACTAAGCATGAATACAAAAGAGTCATCCCATACATCAATCAGTCTCTTTCCTTTGCCCACCCTTCAGTTGCTTCACTTTTAGAGTATATGAGACAGTACTCATTTAAGCTAGTTCTAAAAGCTGGAGGTGGGGAGAGGTCATTGACCACAAATCTTCACCTGGTTGCCATGTTATCAGTGAGCACATAGCACCTCGTGTGTGTGTGTGTGTGTGTGTGTGTGTGTGTGTGTGTGTGTGTTCTTTGCTGGCTTTAGGTGGATTCCAACATTGGAATGCCCAGACTACTTGCTGAATTTGAAAGATCCAAAGGTTCCATCAGCAATGGAGGGGACTGAGTAGCCCAACTTGCTGGTGGAAATGTCTAGGCCAAGACCTTGTGAGCATTGCAAGGTCTAGAGCTGGCCTCTGCCCCTTTCCTGGCACCCAGCTAGGAGAGAAGCAAAGAGTACCAGCACAAGCTGAGCAGCCAATCCTGGCCCAGCAGCAAGTAGAACTACCTACACCAGGGCTGAACTAACCCATCCTGCAGAGATACCTTGACTTTCAAGGGACCAGCCCAACAGAGCAATTTGTCCTTCACCACTGCCATATGCTGCCACAACATTCCTGAGGGCTCCACAAAGGGAGAAAAAGACTTCCAGGGCCAAGAGATGTAAATTACCCCCTTTTAAACATGTTTTCCCTATACACATGCCTTACTACCAGTGTACTTTAAATTTCAGCATACTTTTCCCAGAAACGCTGTATGTACAAAAGGAAAATACACCCCTAGCTTGGGGGTAGGGGTTTTCTTCAGGGGATAGTAAAGAGGGACGAATTTTTTTTTTTTTACCAACTGTACCTTCTCAATAAATTTCCTTTTTTTTGGAGAGGGGAAGGCAGGGCAATTGGGGTTAAGTGACTTGCCCAAGGCCACACAGCTGGTGTTAAGTGTCTGAGTTCTAATTTGAACTCAGGTCCTCCTGACTACAGGGCCAGTTCTCTATTCACTGTGCCACCTGGCTGCCCCTTCACAAATTTCTTTTACAATTCACCTGGTTGATTAATAATGGAGAACATACAAACTGGGGCTCAGGAGGTAGAGGATTAGAAATTATAGCCCCTTAAATTTACCCTCTAGGATCCTAAGGGAAAAAGTAATCAGTGACTCCTCTGAAGACTCAACTTGTTTGCACAAATGGGATTTGGGCAAGTGGTCCCCAGGAGGGGATGCTTGCAGTGGCAACTATGGATAATGGAGATGAGAAAGCTGGGAAGTAGGTTGCTGGTTCACATTCAGGCTTTTAAGGAGCAATAATGCATAGTGGATAGAATACCAGAGAGACTCAGAAGATTCTGGATTCAAATATTGCCTCTGACACTTTATAGCTACATAATCACAGGCAAGTCACTGAACCTTTCTCAATATCCATTTTCCCAACTGTTAAAAGGAGATAATAATTCCTGCCATGATTTTTTGTGTGTGTGCAGCTCAAATGAAATCATGTTCTATAAAGTATTTTGCAAGCTTCAAAATGCTATATAAATGGTAGATATCACTGGGCAATAAGACAGAGAAGTCTAGATTAGGCTAAATTTGCTTAGAGGAGTGGCCCTGTAGAACCACCTCCCCTAAATTTCAACTCCATTGAATAAACATGTCTATAACACCTCGAGAACCAGGTACCTATATGGTTTCTTATAAGGAACAAGAGAAGTAATGACACACATTTAGAGAAGAGAGGTGATCAAAGCACATGGGTTGATAGGTAACTTACACCTGCAACACAGCAGAACCTCAGGTATTTTCTGGTTTTGTGATTGTGCTCCTAGGTTTGCTCTCCACTGGTCTTATAATCTACACTAGAAAGCTTGTTTCCACTGGATCCACAGGACCAAGTCAATCAATCAATAATCATTTATTAAGCAGGCACTATGCCAAGCACTGGGGATACAAAAAGAGAAAAAAGACAACTCTTCCCCTCAAAGAGCTTACAATCTTACAACATGTAAACAAATATATACAAATGAAGACATATACAGGATAAATAGGAAGTAATTAGCAGAGGGAAGGCTCTAGAATTAAGAGAGATGAGGGAAGGTTTCCAGTGAAAGAAAAGATTTTAGCTGGGACTTAAAGGAAGCTAGGGAGATCCACAGGATGAGTGGAGGAGGGAAAGTGTTCCAGGAATGGAGGACAGCCGGAGAGAAAGCCAGAAGCAGAGACGTGAAATGAATGAATAGTTCTTCTCTAGATAGGTCACTCATGCACAGAGCCTCCACCAGGGAGATGGTGATCGTTACTCTTTCTCCAGTGGTATGTTTAATCCTGAGTACTACCAGCAACCGTTGCATTGGGTATACGATTAAGAAGATTCTTTCTACATGCAATTCTGGTTTCAGCTGAAACCTTTAAGCGTTCTCACAAAAAGATTAGACTTTGCCAGGTTCTTTCAGTTTAAAACTCAAAGCCTTTTGTTATGCCTTTTTTTTAAACTGGTAACTTTTGTTCTTATATCACTTTTTTTCTTTTTCTTTTTTTTTATGGTATATGCATATCTCCCCTATCTCACAAAGAGAGCTTATATGAAGTATATACCTTATAATCCAGAATGAAAGGACAAAAGCACTCCAACAAAACTAACCAGCATGTCAACTGAGTCTGACAGTATTTGCAAAGAGGAGGTGCATCTCACCAAATAAAATAACATTTGTTAAGAGCTTAGAGCACTGCCTAATGCATAGTAGATCCTATATAAATGTTCCCTGCCCCTTTCCCTATTACTATCTCTTCTTCTTGGCTAAAATTGGCCATTATAATCGTTAATATTAATTTTATTAGGTTTATTATTGTTGTTCTTTGCATTTCCATTATTGAAATCACCATGTATCATTTTCCTGGTTCTGCTTGCTTTACCCTGGCTCTGTACTGGATCATATAAGTCTTTTTTATGCTTCTCTGTATTTCTTTATATTCATTGTTTCTTACAGCACAGTACAATTCCATTACATTGCTATACCACAACTTGTTGTTGCTATCAATGGGTATCTGCTTTGTTAATAGCTAGTATTTAAATAACACTTTAAGGTTTGCAAGACACTTTACGTATATTATCTCATTTAATTCTCACAACAATCATATTATTGAAAGGTGCTATTAGTATTCCCATTTTATAGCTAAGGAAATTGAGAATGAAAGAGGTTCAATGACTTACCCATGATCACATGACTAGTGTCTACGATAAAATTCTAAGGTATTCCCAAGTCGAACACTTTATCCATTGAGCCACCTAGATGCCTACCTTGTTTCCAATTCTTTGCAAAAAGTACTGCAATAAATACTTTGAGGAATAAGAGACCTCTCTATCTTTGACCTCAGTGGTAAGATAGGCATGTGCCTATTAGTGGGATCTCTGGATCAAAGGGTATGGATATCTGAGTCACTTTCTTGTCGTAACTCCAAACTGCTTTCCAAAATAGTCAAAACAATTCACAATTCCATTGTGTAGTAGTTTGCCTTTCTTTCCACAAACCCACCAACATTGACTACTCCCATCTTTTCCCATCATCGACGATTTTACGAATGTGAAGCAAAAACAGTTGTTTTATATTAATTTGATTATAAATAATTTGGAACACTTGTTGATGTGGTTTGCTAAGGTTCCTTTAGAGAAGGGATTCTCGGGGGGCGGATCCAAGATGGCGGTGTAGGAGCAGCAAGGTTCCACAGCTCCCATATACCTACCTCAAATACCCATAAAATATGACTCTAAACAAATTTTAGGGCTCTAAAACTCACAAAAATACACTTCCCACTGAAGGCAGCTCGGCAAGAAGGGATCATCTCAGTGCTGGGAGCTGAAACCAGCCCAGCCTGAAACCACGGCTTGGGCCCCCATTTCTCTCCCCCCTCCCCGGGGGTGGCCAGGACCAGCTGCAGCTGGAGACTTCAGGAGAGTGGATCAGCAGCAGCTGTGACAGTTTCCAGAATCATCAAGCCATAAGAAACAAAGACTAAGTGAAAGGTCAGTGGAACTCAGCTAAACATGAGGGAGAAAAGCTGTCTGGCCAAACTAACTCCAGGGCAAGGAAACAGCAGAAGTGGCAGCCCTACAGCTGCCTCCATGTGGCTGCTTCAGAGCTCCCAGCCTGCAGATTGCAGGGGGCCAAGTAATCGTTCAGAGGCTAAGTGCTCTTGCGTTGAGCGGCCTGGATCTGGAACATGGTCATGGGTGGTGGTCCTGGGGTGCATTTTCAGTGAGCCAAAGATGGTGGGGGCTACAAAAAAACAGCATCCCCCTAATAGCTCCAGCAACTGCAAAAACTCCAGCAATTTGGGACAGAGCTTTCCCCTCTGGAAGCAGAGTTCCACAGAGCTAAAAAATCAAGTAACTGACTGGCCAACATGGGCAGGCAAAGGAAGCAAAGTAAGAACAGCAACCAAACTCTGGATTCCTTCTTTGGGGACAAGAAGGATCAAAGAATGAAACAGGAGGAAGACAACACAGTCAGGACTCCCACATCAAAAGCTTCCAAGAAAAA
>JAQQSU010007207.1:0-13287 GCA_028627135.1 Pseudochirops cupreus | reverse complement strand
AGTGCTGATATGGTTCCTCGTAGCCGAGCTGACTTTAGTGGGAAGTATCTTTGTGTGCGTTTTGGAGTTCCAGGATTGGTTTAGAGTCCTATTTTATGGGTATTTTGGGGTGGCTATGTGAGAGCTGCGATGTGTTGCTGCTGCTACGCCGCCATCTTGGCTCCGCCCCCCTGTAATTTTTCTAATGATTGTATTTAGTGATTAATGATACTTAGCAATTGTGAATCTGGATAAGTGACTGATTAAGTTAACTTGTGATTGCCCCATGAATGGAAGATTGCTGATTGTATTGTGAGATGACTGAATGATTAAGTAAGGAGAGTTTCCCCCTTAGGGAAATCAGATGATTATTCTTTTGTTCTTTGTTGTCTATAGTGTGGCCACTTTGGTGAAAAACAATGTGGCCATTCTAATGTTAAGCTGTTGTGAACACTGTATTGTGATTTTCTGTGATAAGATGTAATGTTGTGAATATCATATTGTGATTTGTTGTGAATGTTTGCCTTGATTTGTAATGGAATAAATGGAGTGTTCACTATACTGTGTAATCAGAACCTTAAAAACTGTTCACAGTAGCATTCTTTTGGGAAGCTACTTGTGCATGGCATTACAAGGTAAAAACCCCAAATGGGGTTGTGTAACTGAATGTGGAGGTTACAAAAGATTTGACAACAGTAAAAGTTTTCTGAACACACAATTACCTAAAATTAATTCAAAATTGAGAAAGGATTCTGGGAAGATGGTAAAGTAGGTCAGAAAATTCCAAGACCTCAAGATTTTCCCCAACAAAAGAGATGAAATAGTACTTTAGAGCAAATATTGAGAGGTAAATATAGATAAATGTAGGGGCAGAATAGGGGTTCTCCTGGGACAACAGGAAAAATCTCAAGAAAAGTCTGAGGACAAGGATTGGTCCCTGTGAAGAATAAATACCTCCAGGCTAGATCCCAGGTCCACTTAAAGAACAAGCAACAGGCCCTGTGGTTAGTTGGGTTGGGAGGCTGCCTTTGATGGAATCACTGCTGACAAGGAATACTAGACCCAGCTATGCCGTGGGAATGGCGTAGGGGCAGGAGGGGACCAGCACATATTTTGTAAGTGCAGAAGCAGTGCGTTGGGGACAGTGCTAGGTATTGGCTATAGGAGGCTGGAGGTATTGATTCCAGTTCTAGACCTGAGGAGAGTATTGAAGTAGGATCTGTGACCAGAGATACTGTCCTTCATAACCCAGGACTAGAGGTGATAAGAAAAACTAAGGTACTCTAATTTTTTTTAAAAAGTGAATAGGTAAAGGAGAAAGAATCCAACCATAGAGAGTTATTGTGTGGGAAAAGAGAAGACTGGGGCTCATCTTCAGAGAAGCAAAAAAATTCTACCCCAAAGAGTAACATTAAATGGTCACTTGCTCAAAAAGACTTCATAGAAGAGCTTATAAGAAGACTTTAAAAATCAAATGAGAGAAATTAAGGAAAAACTAGAATAAATAAGAACAATCGAAGAAAAACAAGAAGATTATGAAAAGAAATTCAACCAATCATAAAAGGAGATCCAGAATCTTAAGGAAGAAAATGACTCTTTGAAAAATCAGAATTGGTAAAGCAAAATTATAAGAGATCAAGAAATAATAAAGCAAAATATGAAGAATGAACATTAAGAGAGGATGTGAAACATCTCATAAGAAAAACAACTGATCTGAAGAAGAGATTAAAAGAAAACTAAGAATAATTGGACTACCTGAAAGCTATGATCAAAAAGAGAATCTTGATACAATAATACAAGAAATAATTAAGAAAAATTGTCCTGAAGTATTAGAACAAGTAGAAAAAGTAGAAATAGGAAAAATCCACACATCACCCTATGTGAAGTCCTATGAGGAAAAGCCATAGGAATCTTACAGTCAAGGATAAAATATTATGAGCACAACAAGAAAAAAAAGCAGTTTAAATATGGCTGTGCCACAATTAGAATCACACAAGACCTCGCAGTGTGACACTAAAAAACAAAGAGCAAAAGAACCAGGGTTGGGACTAAAAATGTCATGCCCAGCAAAGCCAAGCATAAACCTGAGTGAAGAAAAATCAAAATTTAATGAACTGCCAGACTTTTAAGACTTAGTTTAAAAAAAAACAAAACCTTAACTTAATAGAAGGTTTGATTTCTCTTGGTATGTACCATACATGGTACATAAAGTACATACCAAAGACTAATTACAAGGGACTCAATAAGGACAGATTGTTTACCTTTTTATGTATGTAAAATTTAAAATACATGTCTAAGATTATTAGTAGTAATTGGGTAGTTTGTAAGAAAGATTGAAGTAGACCTAAATGTGATATGACTAAAAATTAAAACTGTTTAGGAACAACTAAAAAGAGTAATTATTTCATACAAATGAGGTGCAAGAAGAAGAACCAACGCAGAGGAATTGGATGGGGGAGGAGGGATACCAAAGATATAATTCTTTTTGTAAAAATAAACAAGCATATCCATCTCATTAGAATGCAAATTTGCTTCCATCTTCAATAAATGGTAAAATGATATGTATTTCAAAGAACTGTTTTAACATAAATTTATTTATTATGTATTATCAGTAAATATTTTATTTGTATGCCTATTGTATATACCTATATACCTGGGGTCATGAGTGGAAATGGTCCTCATGTCCCTCAGAATACTGTCCCAGGTCTTCTTCTCTTCTCCCTTTGTACTACTTCACTTGGTGATTTCATTAGCTATCATTAATCTAATTATAATCTCTAGGCTTATGATTCTCAATCTTCATATTTCTGCTGACCTTCAATCTTGCTTCCAACTGCTTTTCAGACATCTCAAACTAGATATCCAGTAAACATCTTAAAATCAATTATATCCAAAACAGAATTCATTATCTCCCCTCTCTCCACAAAAAGATAAATCTTTAATAATAAAGAGGTATTTTAAACTTTTTGTTGAAGAAATCAGACCTGAAGAGATTATTTACTTATTCAACAAGCCAAACAATAGAAATTCAGGAGTGAATAAATGTAACAGACAAGGACAGGAGCCACAATAATGACAACAGAGATGTTTTTCTTAATGTACACAAGGAGACAGGGCAGAAATCTAGTAGCAGTGACAATGAAGAAGTGGACAGAGGGCATTTGACAGAACTTGGCAACACCCTGCCTATAGGTGAATCAATGGGTTTTTGTTGTTTTATCTTTTGTAGGACTACATTAAAACACAGGAGAATATAAGAAAGGGAGTTAAGGGAGGAAGGGGACAGAGAAGAGTGCATGATGTTCCAAATTATGGGCTAGCAATGAGGAAAAGATGAACTCTGTGATCTCAGAAAGAGAAGAGCCCACAGGGGAGTAGGTAAGGAGGAGGGAGGAGGACTTGAAAAGGGAAGAAAACAAAGAAGGCTTTACTTTGTTGATGGGAGGGAGTTCCATCGATGAATACTCTTAAGGTTTAAAAGAGATGGTCTATGAAAAGAGATGGGACTTTACATTGGGTGTGGCTTGTTAGATTTGGAAGAAGAGGAGTTGGAACTCCTGACAATAACTGACACAAGGGAAGGGAGAACATGGACACATGGAGGAGATTGTGAGGTAAATGGGAAAAATGGTAAACAAAAGAAGGTATAGATCAGTAGTAGGCTGCATAATCAAGGATGTAATGGGGGAAGAGCCCTACCATGGGGCAGTGTCCTTTCTGATATCTATAATTTTTGGCATTGTAATGGAATTGAGATGCACAAAAAAGGGGGAAACCACAGGCAAGGTCCACAAGGAAGTTCTAGAAATTCCTAGAGGGAGAGCTTAGAATAGCTACCTTGGAATTTTTAATTGCGTGAAGAATACAGAGAAAAGAGAGAGACCAGGTAATTCTAGATATAATGAATCAGAGTAAGGGACTAAAGTAGGTAGAAAAAGAGTATCAATAATGA
The DNA here is from genome assembly GCA_028627135.1 of Pseudochirops cupreus. NCBI lineage: Eukaryota > Metazoa > Chordata > Mammalia > Diprotodontia > Pseudocheiridae > Pseudochirops > Pseudochirops cupreus. The sequence continues at coordinate 9,356 of JAQQSU010007207.1, read as the reverse complement.
AGAGAGTGAAAGAAAAATTTTTTGGAAAGGGGTGAAAACATAAAATTTCAAAATCTTTACAATGAACATATTCTCTTTCTAATGTTACTGGCTTTTACTTCTCTTTTTCTGTATTGTCCTTCATTTTTATGTATTTGCACTCCCAATCAATTGTCCTCTCATTCATTTTTTTTCAGTGAGGTTTGCCATTGCAGATTCCATTGTTCTATTCTGCCCATTATTTTTTGCTGTGCAGGCCATAAGTTCTGCTCTCGTCATTCTGACTTTTGTTTTGAACCACTCAAGAACAGTATGTTGTGTTCTATATTCTCTTCATATTCCTCGGGGTCTCATCAAGTGTTGGACCATTTTCCTTCATTTTGTAGTATTACTAGATCCAGAAGCTATGTTTCCTTGTGTTGTTACTGTTTTTCTTGTTGATTTATCTGCTTATGGTCAAGATCTTTGAATCTTCTTCTTATTGAAATCCTTGGTAATTTCAGGCCTCCTTCCCTTCACCCCTTATTTTCCTCTCTCACACACTTTCCAACTCCCTGTGGTTGCCCCAAATGAGCAATTCATGCCATAAGTAACTTTTAGGTATTTAGAAGTGGCCCCAGCTGAAGGCCACATTCTTTCCATCAAACCTGGTATAGTGCTGCACACACAGCCCCTATCCCCCACACAGGGTCCCACTCCCTCTATTCCGTAGTTCTTTGACCTTGCACAGGCGATACAGAGCTTTGCAACATTGGAGCTGCACAGGTCCCCAGTAGGCTTTTGCACCTGAAGGGCTACACTGGCTCTCTGTTACAGCCAGGATAAATTTCTCTATCTGGGAGCTAGTGTCTCCACAGCAATGGAAATAGGAAGAATCAACCAGATTTGGGGGTGGGCTTTCTTGCATTTCTGTGTTGTGTCCTTTGGTCTGCTAGAGAAACCTCACTATCAGTAGCATGGGAAATGAACGAGTGCTGAGTGAGCTCAGAGTTAGTGAGATATTCTTTTGGATTTTGGGTATCCTAGACTATGAAGACAGCTGAATACTTTCTGTTTGGCATATGATGTCTGTTTTAGAGAGGTTTGAGAGGCTGTATCTGAGAAGGTTTCTAGTTCTCCATCCTGTTGCTCACATGACCCAAAAGTCCTTGAGAAGAGATTTTTGAAAGGGTGGTTGACAGTAACAAAGGCTACAGCAAAGTCAAGAAACTGAAGAATGCTTGCAGACTACATTGTTATGTGTATGTTCTAAAATGTTTTTCTATTCTTTAAATATGGTAGCATGTCATGCCAGCTTTTAAAAAATTCCTCTCTTTTGGCATATTAGCTGGATTCATACTTTGACACTTAAAGAAGACTTTTTGAAATTCCAATCTAAAGTGTGCTTATCTTCTTTTCAGAATAATTAGTGATATTATTTTTATGATCCATTTCATTTTTAGGTAGAATGTAAAGAGTTTTCGTTAACTTTCGATTCTGGCTCTTCAATTTTTCCTTCTTCATATTTAAATATTACTTAATTTTGAAGGGGACGCTAGGTGGTGCAGTGAATAGAGTGGTGGCCCTGGAGTCAGGAGGACCTGAGTTCAAATCCAGCTTCAGACACTTAACACTAGCCATGTGACCTTGGGCAAGTCACTTAACCCCAATTGCTCTTCCCTCCAAAAAGTAGAAAAAAAAAGTATTACTTAATTTTTACTCTCATTTCCTCTCATCTAAATTCAGCAATAAAAGTGTTTTTTTTTTTACAATTGTCCTTCATTGATGTAAAATTTGTTGTTAATATAATTGGAATTGAAGATATTATTGACAAAAAGTATAAAGTCTTTATAACCAGTAAGATATTTTCAATTTTGTTAAGGTATAGCATTGGTACATAATAAAACTATTCATATCTTCAGTTCATTTCATGGGCAGTCATGGCTTGCCCCTTTAGGGGTTAACACCATCAGCACTGAAGAATTTCCAACCAGTTGGAGATTCAGTATGTTTTATTTGAACTCAGGACTTTCACAATCCTGCAACAATTTGGAATAGTACTCACCATACTATCTGAACTGCTAGATGCCACAGTTGATAGAGTGCAGGACCTAGAGTCAGGATGACTCATCTTCCTTAGTTCAAATCCCTCCTCAGATACTCACTTTGTGACCCTGGGGTAAGTCATTTAATACTGTTTGCCTCAATTTCCTCATCTGTAAAATGAACTGGTAAAGGAAATGGCAAACCACTCCAGTATTTTTGTTTTAAAAAAACGGAATCATGAAGAGTCAGATATGAAACAACCACCACCACCACCACCACCTTTTATTTACCCTTGCTTATCTTGACTTTTCATGGCATAAAAATATGAAATAGCATTACTCACTCTGATATCATCATCACAAATGATTTTGAGTAGCCCTAAATTGAAACCCAACTCTGGTCTATTTCTCCTTCAAAGAAACAGTTATATTCATTCTAGTTGGGGTTCTAATCCAACCAATTGTATCACCAGAGTCTAATGGGTCTTTATTTCAGGATTCTTGCTAAATTTTTCACAAGTACTAGAGCAGTCTCAGGACAGGCAGTCCTCATTATGTATACACAGAAAAACAGTAGGGAGAAATTTAAGTAAAGAGTTGGTAGAGAGTCTTTCCCTGGAAATATATTCATGAGGGAAGTATTAAAATAGTAGGCTGACAACAGAGAATTTAATCCAAATGTGCCTGTGCCAACCATTAGAATAATTAGGAGAGAAGAAATTTGCCAAGAATTGCTATGAGGAAGGGAGCACGCTGGATTTAGAATCAGAAACCTGGCTCCCTTCCTAGCTTATGATTGTAGAAGTCATTTAAACTCTTTGGACCTTTACATTTAAGGAGTTATTCATTTACGACTTAAAATCTTATGCTCCTTCTAAGCCATAAGATTGTAAGTATTAACTCCTGTGGGAGTCACATGTCTGAGGCCCAATGAGGTGCAGTGACTTGCGCTAGGTCACAACCACTTTTCCTGTTAAGATTTTTAAATGTCAAGGTTTTATGATAAAAGTTGACAAATAGAAAGAGCTAGGCTGAGACATTCCAAGCTTACCCTTGGCAACTAATCTTCTTGTCTCTGTGATGCTATCAATAGGCCTGAACGGTGCTTTTCCATTTAGAGTTCCTGGACTTGAAAGGATCCAATTCCATCTATTTATAACCCTCAAAGCATTTACAATGATAATTTTGACATTATGGGTAGAATAATTTTTCATTCTCATCAGGGAATTAATTGCCTTAGTAAGTTTTGAGAGTCCACTGTTCAGAGAAATGTGTTCCTCTCCCTATTACAGACACTGGAACCTCTCAGGTCTCAATTATTAGAATTGTTTAAACTATTACTATAGTCATGATTCATTTATCAATTAAGAAGTTACTTATCTTGTAACTTTAAGTATTTGGGACATAGCTAAGTCCTAGGTTATCATCATAGGGACAGCTGGATGATACAGTAGATAGAGTACCAGGCCTGGAGTCAGGAAGACTCATCTTCATGAGTTCAAATCTGGCCTCAGACATTTACTAGCTGTGTGACTCTGGCAAGTCAAATAATCCTGTTTGCCTCAGTTTCCTCATATGCAAAATGAGCTAGAGAAGGAAATGGCAAACCAATCAAGTATCTTTGTCAAGAAAATCCCAAATGGGGTCACAAAGAGTCAGACACAACTGAAATGACTGAACAATAACAATAATAACATGATATCATGACAATAATTTTTAAGACTTCTGAACAGCCAAAATAGGTACAACAAAGTCTATGTCCTAAAGCTTATGCACATCATCCCTTGGTCCTCACTCAAGAGTATTTCCATATGTTCCAAAGTAACTGGGCTTTTTTTTGCCATGGCAAATTAGGAGCAGAAAATAGAAAATAAAAGGACAACAAGAAGCAGATTTTCTGACAGCAATGAGAAGTAAAAGTAAAAGAAGCTAAAAAAACCCAACCCACAGCCTTTTATTTCAGTAGTTCTTGATGATATCACTGGATAGAGGGATGATTATTCCAATGACCTCACGTAAGAGGAATGAATGTGTCTAATATAAATGAGAGATTCCAATCCCAAATAGTATAAATAAAAGTTCAGTCATTTTACAAGGTAAAAGTAATTTTCATCATGAATTTTCCAATAATCTGTGAATTCTGTTACACTTTGCTTATTCTTTTATTTGATATAGGTTTAATAGGATATAGACCTGAGAAGGACGTTAGAGATTATCTAGTATAGACCCCCATCTTGAAGAGGAGGAAACTGAAGTCTAGGACAATTAACCTGGGCATCTAGGTAGAGCAATGGGCAGAGCTCTGGGCCTGGAGTCTAAGTTCAAATACGGCCTCAGACACTTACTAGCAGTATGACCTAAGGCTAGTCATTTAATCATTTTCTTCCTCAGTTCCCTGAACTGTAAGATGAGGACAACAATAGTACCTACTTTCCAAGACTGTTATAAGGATCAAATGCAATAATATTTGTAAAGTGCCTGGCACAGAATAAATACTGTACAAATTCTAGCTAATGCAACTACTCCTACTACTAATGAAAACAACTTACCGGACGTTACAAAGTAATCAGTAACAATTTTGAACTCAGTTCCTCTGTTTCTAGATACAGAATTTTTATGCCATACAGTCTCTCAATTATCTAGACAGTTAGTCATGTCTTCCAATGACCTGAGGAAAAAAATGATGATTGCTATATTATGGGATAAGTGTGATTTAGGGAATTCAGATACTTTAAATTCTTACCTTGACTCATAGATAGTCAAGCCAATAAAGAGAAAGTGAAGAAAAATAGTGACCAATTTCATTTTTGTCTTGTTGCCATGGAGCCAATTTTACTCTTATTGCTACTTCTTTTTTAAATTCGTAACATTTTAATTAGCTATTTATTTTGAATATTCTTTTTCTTTAAATTTTGAGTTGCAAATTCTCTACTCTCCTCCCAGACCTTCCCAGATTCTCTGAGAAGGCAAGCAATGTGATAACAATTAAATATGTGAAATCATATAAAACATATTTCCATTTTAGCCATATTTCAAAAAAAAAAGAAAAATTAAAAAGTGAGAAAATTATACTTCAATTTGCACCCAGAGTCCATCAATTTTCTCTCCAAAGGGTAGTAGCATTCTTTTTTATGAGTCTTTTGGAAGCATCTTAGATCATTGTATTGATCACAGTCGATCATCATTACATTATTGCTACTGTGCACAATGATCTCCTCATCCTTCTCACTTCACTTTGTATCAGTTCATATAGTCCTTACCATATTTATTCTGAAACTACCCCCCCATCATTTCTTACAGCACAATAATACTCCAACACAAGCATGCCACAGCTTGTTCAGTCATTGCCCTCAATGATAAGCATCCCCTCAATTTCCAATTCTTTGCCAGCACAAAAAAGAGCTGCTACAAATATTTTTGTACAAGTAGGCCCTTTTCCCTTTTTTTTGATCTCTTTGGGATATAGACAAAGCAGTGGTATTGCTGGATCAAAGAGTATGCACACTGTGATTGCCCTTTGCTAAAGTTGTTAATTATTTCAAGTAGATTTTTACTTGATTCTCTAGGATTCTCTAAGAATATCATCATATCATCTACAAAGAGTGATAGCTTAGTTTCTTCTTTGCCTATTCTAATTCTTTCAATTTCTTTTTTTCCTCTTATTGCAAAAACTAATGCTTCTAGTACCATATTGAATAACAATGGTGATAATGGACATCTTTTTTTCACTCTTGTTCATACTGGAAATGCTACTAGCTTATCCTCATTACATATAATGCTTGCTGGGGGTTTTAGGTAGATGCTACTTATCATTTTAAAGAAGGCTCCATTTATTTCTATGCTTTTTAGTATTTTTCGTAGGAATGGTATTTCATTTGGTCAAATACTTCTTCTACATCTATTGAGATAATCATATGGCTTCTGTCAGTTTTGTTGTTGATATGATCAGTTATGCTGATAGTTTTCCTAATATCGAACCAGTCCTGTATTCCTCGTCTAAATCCTACCTGGTCATAGTGTGTTACTCTTATTATGATATGCTGTAATCTTTTTGCTAATATTTTATTTAAAATTTATATTTATTAGGGAAATTGGTCTATGATTTTCTTTCTCTGTTTTGACTCTTACTGGCTTAAGTATCAGTACTATATTTGTATCATAAAATTAATTTATTTGGTAGGACTCCTTCTCCAATTTTCCCAAACGGTCTATATAGCATTGAAACTATTTTTTTTAATTTTTGGTAGAATTCACTTGTAAAGCCATTTGGTCCTGGAGATTTTTTCCCCTGGGGAGTTCACTGATGGCTTGTTCAATTGATTTTTCTGAGATGGGATTATTTAAGTATTTTACTTCCCTTTCTGTTGATCTGGACAATTTATATTTTTGTAAATACTTATCTATTTCACTAAGATTGGCAAATTTATTGGCACACCGTTGGGCAAAATAGTTCCTTATTAATGTTTTAATTTCCTCTTCATTGGTGGTGAATTCACCCTTTTCATTTTTTATACTGGTAATTTGGTTTTCTTCTTTCTTTTTTTTAAATCAAATTAATCAAAGGCTTATCTACTTTCTCGGGTTTTTATTTCATAACACCAGCTCTTAGTTTTATTTTAATAGTTTTATTTCAATAGTTTTCTTAATTTCAGTTTTGTTAATCTCTCCTTTGTAGAATTTCTAATTTGGTATTTAATTGTGGGGTTTTTTTTATTTATTCTTTTTCTACGTTTTTTAGTTGCATGCCCAATTTATTGATCTCTTCTTTCTCTATTTCATTCATGTAAACATTCAGAGATATAACTCTTCCCCTAAAAACTTGTGGTCTCACTACTGTCACTCTCTTAGATGAAATTATTGACCATTTCTATGTTTTATTGTTTGACTAACTCATTGTTAAGGATTAGATTATTTAGTTTCCAATTAATTTTTGATTGATCTTTCCATGGCCCTTTATTACATATCATCTTTATTGTATCAAGATCTGAAAAGGACACATTTAATTTTTCTGCCTTTCCACATTGGATTGTGAGGTTTTTATGTTCTAATACATGGTCAGTTTTTGTGTAGGTGGCAAGTACTGCTGAGAAAAGGTGTATTTCTTTCTATCCCCATGCCATTTTCTCCAGAGGTCCACTACATGTAACTTTTCCAAAATTCTATTTACCTCTTTACTGTTATTCTTGTTTATTGTGTGGTTCCATTTATCTAGTTCAGAGAGGGGGATGTTGAGGTCCTCCATTAGTATGGTTTTGTTTTCTATTTTTTCCTGTAATTCCCTTAACTTCTCTTCCAAGAATGTGGATGCTATGCCACATGGTACATACGTATTCAGTGATGATATTATTTCGTTGTCTATGGTGCCTTTTAGCAGAATGTAGTTTCCTTCCTTATCTCTTTTAATTAGATCTACTTTTGCTTTTTTTACTTCAGGTGAAGCATAATATATTCTACTCCAGCCTTTTACCTTTACCTATGTGTATTCCTCTGTTTCAAATGTGTTTCTTGTAAACAACATATTGTAGGATTGTGAGTTTTAATCCTTTCTGCTGTCCACTTCTGTTTTATGGGGGAGTTCATTCCATTTACATTCACAGTTATGATTGCTGTCTGTGTCTTTCTCTCCATCCTATTTCCCCTCCTCCCCTGTTTATGCTTTTCTTTCTCCTTTCTCCCTTTCCCTCCTCAAAAGAGTATTTCTTTGGACCACCACCTCCCTCAATCTTCCTTCCCTTCTTTTAGCCCTCTTTCTTTTCTTTCCCTTTTCCCTTACTACTTCTTTCTTCCTTTCAAATCACCCCCTCCCTTTTCTTTCACCTATCTTCTCCTACTGCCTCTAGAGCAAGTTAGAGTTCTCTACCTGAGTATGTTATTCCCTCCTTGAACCAAATTCAATGAGAGTAAAATTCAAAAATGCTCTCTCCCTCTCTTGTTTCCCTCTACTGCATTACGATTTTGTGCTTCTTCATGTGATACATTTTACCCTCTTCTGTCTCCTTCTTTCCTGTTTTCCCATTAAAATTTCTTTCCCCCCTTAATTAGATTTTTTATCATCTCACCAAAGCCAACTTAAATCCACCTCCTCTGTCTGTTGTAATAAATGTTGTAATAAATATACAATCCTCAAGAGTTACAAGTATCATCTTCCCAGGTAAACAGTTTGCCCTTATGGAATAAAATATTTTCCAGCTCAGTTGTTTTTCCAATTAAGCATTTTACATTTTGTGCTATTTTTTTCATTCTTTTGAATTTGTTTGACTAATTCTTTTCTTTTTACTTTTAAAGCCTTATTTTTTAAAAAATAAATTAATTAATTTATTTTCTTGTTTACATCATTCACTTCCATGAGATTTTGAGTTACAAATTTTCTCCCCATCTTTCCCCTACCTGACACCTCAAAACAACCATCCCACTGTATAATCCCTCCCCCAATCTGCTCTCTCCTATGTCCTCCCCCTCATCCCTCTGACTTTCCAGTGGGGCAGGATGGATCTCCCTACCATAGTACCTGTGTATCTTAATTCCCAATTAAAAGTAGTTTAATAATAATAATAATATACATATACACATATATTTTAAACATTTGATTATAGAATTTTAAATTGCAGATTTTTTCCCTTCCTCCCTTGTCCCCGACCCCCACTGGAAGGACAAGCAATTAAATACAGGCTGTACATGTGTAATTATGCACAACCTCTCCACAGTGGACATATTGTGAGAGACTGATTATATGTCCCTCCTTCCTATCCCGCCACCCCCTTGTTCTATTCTCTATCCTGTCTCTGTCCCTGTCTCTTTACAGAATTGTGTACTTCCATCAACCCCCCCTCCCACCCTGTCTTCCCCTCTATCATTCCACTTCTCATCCCCATCCCTCCTACTCTCCTGTGTGTCAAGACACACAATTTAGAGTTTATGTCATTCCTTCCCTAAGCCAAATTCAATGAGAGTAAGGTTGACCCTTTCCCTTTTGCCTTCTTGTTCTTCCCCTCCATTGGAACAATTATCCTTTGCCTTGTCTATATGAGATGATTAACCTCATTCTGTCTCTCCCTGTCTCCTCTCATTCTAATCCTCTCCCAACTCAGAATTTCACCTTTTAGAGTATTGTCCCCTCCTATTCAATTGATCTTGTGCCCTCTATGTACTCATATATACACATACTCAAATATGTGTTCATATGCATATATAAACTCTCCTATATAGACATATGTGTATGTATATGTACATATACATTTGTATTCCCTTCACCTATTCTCATATTGAGAAAAGTTTCATAAGTTACAATTATCGCTTTTCCATGTTGGTATGTAAATAGTCAACTTTGATAAGTTCCTTATGATTTCTTTTCCA
>JAQQSU010007206.1:0-13287 GCA_028627135.1 Pseudochirops cupreus | reverse complement strand
GTTTCTTCTTGGCAGCTTGTAATATTTTCTCCTTGATCTGGGGACTCCAGAACCTGGCTATAATATTTCTGGGAGTTTTCTTTGGGGGATCTTTTTCAAGAGGTGATCGGTGAATCCTTTCAAGTTCTATTTTGCCCTCTGGTTCTAAAATATCTGGGCAATTTTCCTTCAGAATTTCTTGAAGGATGCTTTCTAAGTTCTTTTTTTGATCATGGCTTTCAGGTAGTCCAATAATTTTCAAATTGTCTCTCCTGGATCTGTTTTCCAGGTCAATGGTTTTTTCAAGGAGATATTTCACATTGCCTTCTATTTTTTCATTTGTTTGGATCTGTTTGATAGTATCTTGATTTCTTATCAAGTAATTTGCTTCCATTTGCTGCATTCTAATTCTGAAGGAATTATTCTCTTCAGAAAGCTTTTGAGATTCTTTTGCTATCTGGCAAAGTGGACTTCTTAAGGCATTCTTCTCCTCATTGGCTTTTTGGGCCTCTTTTGCCATTTGAGTTCATCTGTTTTTTAAGGTGTTAATTTCTTCAGCCAGGTTGTTGACTCCCTTTTCATGATTTTCTTGCATCATTCTCATTTCTCTTTCCAATTTTTCCTCCACTTCTCTCATTTGGTTTTCAAAATCCTTCTTCAGCTGATCTCTAGCTTTTAGGCAATCTTCATGTTTCTTGGAAGCTTTTGATGCGGGAGTTCTGACTGTGTTGTCTTTCTCCCATTCCCTGCTTCAATCCTTCTTTTCCCCAAAGAAGGAATCTAGAATTTGGTTGCTGTTCTTACTTTGCTTCTTTTGCCTGCTTGTGGTTGGCCAGTCAATGATTTTTTAGCTCTGTGGAACTCTGCTTCCAGAGGGGAAAGCTCTGCCCAAATCGCTGGGATTTTCCCAGCTGCCAGCACTTTTAGGAGGCTGCTGCAGCCCCCACAAGCTTTGGCTCACTGGAAATGCATCCCAGGACCACCACCCAAGACCATCTGGATCCAGGCCACTCAATGCAAGAGTACTTGGCCTCTGAAGGATCGCTTGGCCCCCCTGCAGTCTGCAGGTCGGGAGCTCCAAAGCAGCAATGTGGAAGCAGCTGCAGGGCCTCCACTTCTGCTGCTTCCTTGCCCTGGAGGCAGTTTGGCCAGACCTGCTTTTCTCTCCCAATTTTAGCCGAGTTCCACTGACATTTCACTTAGTCCTTTTTTTCTTACAGCTTGATAATTCTGGAAACTGCCACAGCTGCCGCAGATCTGCTCTCCTGAAGCTCCAGCTGCAGCTCGGCTCGACTCATCAGGCTGCCCCCAGCGCCAAGCCGCCATTTCAGGCTTGGCTGGTTTTGGCTCCCAGTGCTGAGATGGCCCCTCCTAGCCAAGCTGCCTTCAGCAGAAAGTATATTTGTGTGCTTTTTAGAGCTCTAGAATTTGTTTAGAGTCATATTTCATGGGTATTTTGAGGTGGCTGCATGGGAGCTGCCATACCTTGCTGCTCTTATGCTGCCATCTTGGCTCCACCCCCAGACACCTTACAAAGAAGTCTTATTTCAGTAAATTCTGGCCTATTTTACTATATTCAAACAGGCTTGGGTGGAGATAGATTCCTTTCTCTAGATTGCCTCAGGTAGGAGTGGTCTGCATAGAGATGAGTAAGAGTAACATAATCAAAGTCACATCCCCAGCCCCTCCTTCATTAGAGATGCACCACCTCTCATTCTAATATTCATTGTTAATCAGAGTTGACTTCTTTCTGTCAAAAATACCCACTCTTCCAAGGGCATATTAGCATTGACCAGCTTCCATGACTTAGGTTAGTTTAATAATAGAAAGTCAATAACCATTTTGTTAACTATCTGCTAACAATAATTAATAAAATTATTAATTAAACTATGCTTCTCAAACTTTTCATTCATCCCATTATGTGTGTGCATGTATTCTCTTTGCTGAGATAATATATTGGAAACTGAGGGGGTGTCCATTAATTGGTGAATGGTTGAAGAAGTTGAGGTATGTGATTATAATGAAATGTTCTTGGGCTAAAAAGAAATGAGGAAGGAGATGATGTCAAAGAAACATGGGAAGATTTGTATAAACTGATTCAGAGTGAAGTAAGCAGAACCAGGAGAATCCCAGCAAGTAGCAGCAAGCCCCACCTCAGGAAACCAGAGGGAAATCCTGAGCCCCAGGGCAGCAAAGCAGGCAAATGTCAGTATTAGGACATCCCCACCTCACCTTCTGCCCTAAGCCTCAGCATGGGTAGGTCAATGGGCAGATGTCAACTCCAGGAGTTTCCAGGTGCTTCAGTATAGTTCCTGGCAGACAGGCAAATACCAATTCTGGGACCCCTCATGTAATACTGCATAGCCAGATGAACAGTTGATGCCAATTCTGAAACCACCACATGCTTCATTGTAGTCATGGGCAAATAGCCAGACCCCAACACAAAGAACCCACCATCACAGACTTCCACACATGAGCAGATGCCAGCACCAACACCCCCCACCTCCAGAGGCCCCAACAGACAGTCACACACCAGCACTGGAACCCAGCTCAGCATCAGGTAAGCTGCCAGATCCCTACAGCCTTCAGCCGTTCTGCCACCTCCACTCCAACCCCTCAGTGTGGCACCAAGTACATCGGTGTGGTTTATGAATATAAAGAGTTCCCCTTGGGCCTCAGGGCAAAACCAGGTAAACTTTCAGAGCTGGCAGTTCCTGGCAAAAAAATCTTGGACAACAACTCTTGTACTCCAAGAGCAGTGTCATAAAAGTAAGGGGAAAGGCTGGAAAAGAGCAAGAAACATCAACAAAAGAATCTGCCCATAGAAAGTTATTATGGTAACAGGGAAGACACAAACTCAGAAGAGTACAACAATGTCAAAATAACTATGGGCAAAGCACCAAAGAAAAATGGAAATTGGTCTCAAGCTCAGAAAGAACTCATGGGAAAACTGAAAAAGGAGTTTCAAAATCAATGAAGAGAGGTAAAAGAAAGATTACAGAAATAAATGAGAGTGATGGAAGAAATTTATTTTTTTAAAAAGTGATACAACAGCTGGAAAAATGGAAACAATTCCTTAAAAAGTAGAATTGTCCAAATGAAAAACAAAGTACAAAAACTAAATGAGGAGAATAATTACTTAAAAATTAGAATTGGGCAAGTGGAAGCTAATGACTCTATGAGACATCGAGAATCAATCAAACAGAGAAGCAGATGGACTTCATATTTACCTGGAGAGGCTTATGCAAACTGATGCTAAGTGAGAAGGGCAGAACCAGGAGACATTTGTACACAATGACAGACACAACATATATGTGATGACCAACTTTGATAAACTGGATTCTTCTCAGCAACACAAGGTTATAAGATAACTCTAAAAGTCTCAGGATGTAAAGAGGTGTCTACATTCAGAGAAAGATCTAGAAAGAACAGAGTTTAAATCGAAACTGAAGCAAACTACATGCTCTCTTTACCATGTTAGGTTTTCTTTCCTCTTTCTAATTCTTCATTCCATCAGTTACAACCTTCTATAAAACCAGACTAATGTCCAATGTGAAAGCATTTGCAGATTCTATACTTGTTGCATGCTGCCATGGGGAGAGGGAGAGGGAGTGGAGAAAATTTGAAACTTAAGGCATTGTGGAACTGAATCTTGTAAACTAAAAGTAAATAAACAAATCAATTTTTTAAAAAAGAATCAATCAAACAAAATCAAAAGAATGAAAAAATAGAAGAAAATGTAAAACATCTCATTAGAAAAAAGAACGACAAATGACCTATAGTATAGATCAAGGGGAGATAATATAAAAATCATTGGACTATCTGAAAGTCATAATTAAAAGGAGGACCTGAATATCATATTCCAAGAAATTATCAAAGAAAACTGCCCTGATATTCTGGAACTAGAGGGCAAAATACACTTTAAAAGAATCCGCTGATCACCTCTGGAAAGAGATCCCAAAACGAAAACTCCAATTCAAGTTTGAGAACTATCAGGTGAAGGAAAAAATATTGCAATCAGTCAGAAAGAAATAATTCTAATATCAGAGAACCCTATTAGGTTTACACAGGACTTAGCAGCTGCAATCTTAAAGGATCAGAGGTCATGGAACACAATGTTCCAGAAAGCAAAGGAACTAGAACTACAACCAAGAATCACTTGCCCAGCAAGACTGAGCATAATACTTCAAGGGGAAAAAAGTGGCCCATCCAATGAAATAAAAGGATTTCAAGCTTTCATGAGGAGAAAACCAGAACTGAATAAAAAATTTGTTCTCCAATATCAAAACTCAAGAGAAGCATAACAAGATAAAAATGAGAAAGAAAGCATAAGAGATTCAATAGGATGGAACTGCTTACATTCCTACATAAGAAGATGATACTTGTAATTCTTGAGAATTGTACCACTAATAGTACAGGTAAAAGGAATATAAGGTGAATTTGAGAGAATGACATAAAATTAATTAAGGGATGAGGAGGAATACACAGGGTGCAGAAGGAAGGGAGAAGTAGAACAGGATAAATCATTTCACATGAAAAAGAATGAAAGACCTATTACAGTGGAGGGCAACATGGGAGGGTGGAAAGTGGGCATCAATTGAAACTTACTTTCATCAGACTTGGCTCAAAGAGGGAATGATATACACAATCAGTTTAATATAGAAATCAATTTTACCCAACAGGGAAGTAGTAGGGAAGAAACAGGTAAAGGGAGAGGTCAAGACTGACAGCAGAGAGGGCAAATCAGGGAAGGTGGTAGACAAGAACACAACACTGGTGCGGAGGGAAAGGGTGAAAGAAGACAGGAAAAACAGGATGGAAGAAAATAGTGAGTAATCATAACTGTACATGAGAAAGGGATGAATTCTCCCATAAAACAGAAGCAGATAACAGAGTGCATCAAAGACTAAAATCTTACAACATGTTGTCTCCAAGAAACATAATTTTGCTGAGAGACACACAGAGTAAAGCTAAGGAGTTAGAACAGAATCTGTTATGTTTTAGCTGAAGTTAAAAAAAAAAGCAAGCATAGCAATGCTGATCTCAAACAAAACAAAAGCAAAACTAGATTTTATTACAATGGACAAGGAATTAAACTACATCTTGCTAAAAAGTACCAGAGATAACGAAGAAATAGCAAGAGCAAATATATATGCACCAAGTGGTATAGCATTCACATTCTTAAAGAATTTAAATACAAGAAGAAATAGACAGCAAAACTATACTACTAAAGGATGTCAACTTTCTCCTCTCCGAATTTTATATATGTAAACAAAAAAATAAACAAGAATGACACTAAAGAGTTGAACAGAATTATGAAAGTTAGGTATGATAGGCCTTTGAAGAAAACTAAATGGAAATAGAAAAGAACAGCAGTACATGATATGTAAACAAAAATGACCATGTGTTCAAGCATAAAAAACCTCAAAACTAAATGTAGAAAGGAAGAAATCTTACATTTATCCTTTTTGGATCATAATGCAACAAACAATACATTCAATGAAGTGCAGTGGAAAGATAGATTTTTTTTAAATTGGCAACTGAATAATCTAATCCTAGAAGATTAAGTAGGTCAAAGAACAAATCACAGAAACAATATTAATTTCATTAAAGAGAATGACAACAATGAGACAACGTACCAAACTTTAAGGATGAAGTGAAAGCAATACTTGAGGGAAATTTTATTTCTCTAAATGTTTATATCAGTAAAATAGAGAAACAGCAAATTAGTGAATTGGGCAAGCAAATTTAAAAAAAAGACACTTTTAAAAAAAAACAAATTCAAAATCTACAATTGAGCACCATATTGGAAATCCTGAAAATCAAAGGTGAGAGTGATAAAATCGAAAGTAAGAAAACTATTGAGCTAATAAATACAGCTGGGATCTGGTTTTATGGGGAGAAAAAAAAAGCAATAACATAGATAAGTAATTGGTTCATTTGATTTTTAAAAAGAAGAAAAATAAATATCAAATATCAAAAATGAGAAGGGTGAAATCCCCACCAAAGAAAAAAAAATTAAAGCAATTGTTAGGATCATTTTGCCCAATTATATGCCAATAACTTTGATCATCTGAGTCAAATCAATGAATATTTATGAAATTTAAATTACCCAGATTAAGAGATAAGGAAACAGAATGCCTAAAAACCCCACTTCAGAAAAAGAAATTTTAACAATACGTTAATGAAGTCCCTAAGGAAAAATCCCCAGGGCTGTATGAATTCACAAGAGAGTTCTACCACAACATTTAAAGAACAATCAAACCCAATACTTTATAAACTATTTGGAAAAATAGGTGAAGAAGGGCTCCTGCCAGATTCTTTTTATGACACAAAAATGGTGCCAGAAAGAGCTAAAACAGAGAGAGAAAACTATAGACTATAATCCCTAATGAATATCAATGAAAAAAATTAATAAACTGAATTTTAAAAACTTAAACAAAATACTAGGTGATTACAGCAAGATATTATAAACATCATAAACTATGACCAGATGGGATTTATATGAGATCTACAAGTTTGGTTCAAATATTAAGAAAACTATCAACAGAAATTATATAATCAATAATTATATAATTATCTCAATTGATGCTGAAAAAGCTTTTGACAAAATAGAGCACCCATTCCTATTAAAAACACTAGAGAACACAGGAGTAAAGGGAGCGTTCCTTATAATGTTAAGCAGTATTTATCTAAAACCATCAAAAAGCATTATCTGTAATGAGGATAAGTGAGGAACCTTCCCTGTAAGATCAGGGTGAAACAAGGATGCTCATTATCACCACTATTATTCAATATTGTACTAGGAAGGTTAGTTAGAGCAATAATAGAAGAATAAGAAATTTAAGGAATTAGAACAGGCAATGAAGAAACAACACTATCACTTTTTGTAGGTGATGTGGTGGTATACTTAAAGAATCAACTAATAAACTACTTGAAATAATAAACAATATTAGCCAGTGGTTCTCAACCTGTGGGTGACAACCCCTTTGGGTGTCAAATGACCCTTTCACAGGGGTTACAGGGGTCACCTAAGACCATCGGAAAACACATATTTCTGATGGTCTTAGGAATGGAGACACCACGCTCCTCTATCTGTCTCCAGGCAGGTCCTCCCATATGCAGACACACCACATATGAATATTAAAGGGTTGCGGCATTAGGAAGGTTGAGAAAGACTAGTATTAGCAAAGTTGAGGATATAAAATAAATCCACATAAATCATCAGCATTTCTATATATTACCAACAAAGTCCAGCAGCAAGAGATAGAAAGAGAAATTCCATTTAAAAGAGCTATAAATAAAATAAAATACTTAGGAGTCTACCTTCAAAGACAATCCTGGGAACTATATGAATAAAATTACAAAATATTTTTTCAAACAAATAAAATCAGATCTAAGCAATCAGAAAACTATAAATTGGTTATGGACAGGCCAAGCCTCCTCCCCAAGATGGCATGCAATCTGATATGGGCTCTACAGATACATTCTTATTAAACATATTTTCACATTAGTCATGTTGTATAGGAGAATTAGAATGTATGGGAGGAACCATGATAAAGAAAAAAAAAAAAGGAAAGAAAGGAAATAGTCTGCTTCACTCTGCATTCAGACTCCATAGTTCTTTCTCTGGATGTGGATGGCATTTTCCATTATGAGTCCTTTGGAATTGTTTTAGGTCCTTGCATTGCTGAGAAGGGTTAAGTCAGTATACTCCTAGTTCTGCTCACTTCACTCAGCGTCAGTTCATATAAGTCTAAGTTTTTCTGAAATCCACCTGTTCGTCATTTCTTATAGCACAATAGTATTCTATTACATTCATATACCACAACTTGTTTAACCATTCCACAGTTGATGGGCATTCCTTCAATTTCCCATTCTTTGCCACCACAAAAAGAGCTGCTATAAATATTTTTTTTTGGATGTGGGTCCTTTTCACATTTTTATGACCTTTTTGGTATACAGCCCTTGAGAAGTGGTATTGCTGGGTCAAAGAGTGGGCATGTCTTTATAGCCCTTTGGGCATACTTCCAAATTGCTATCCAGAAGTTTTGGATCAGTTCACAACTTCACCAACAATAAATTAATGTTCCAATTTTCCCACATCTTCCTCAACATTAATCATTTTCCTTTTTTGTCATGTTAGTCAATCTGATAGATATGATGTGGTTAACTCAGAGTTGTTCTGAAATACATTTTTCTAATCATTAGTGATTTAGAGCATTTTTTTTCATATGACTATAATATTTTCTCTTTATTTTTTCATGTTTTTTTTTTCCCTTTTGGTCTGTTTCCTTCTTTCACAACTGTAACTAATTTGGAAATATGTTTTACATGACTGAACCTATATCAAATTGGAGAGAGGGAGAAAAATTTGGAACTCAAAATCTTGTAAAAAAGAATGCTAAAAATTGTCTTTATATATAATTTGGAAAAAAAAATTGTTGTTGTTTTTTAAAAGTTTTCAAGGAGACAGGCCTGGCCCTGTAATTAGATCAGTCAAACTTTTGTGTATCATTGGAAAGCAGAATAATTTTTTTTTTAAACCCTAGATACTGCCAAGAAAAAAAAAAGATATTTGCAGGGGACTGTAAAAAGATTACAGAGTTCCAAAATGCAGAGAAGTCCAGATCCCCTGAACTAGAATCCAACATTCCCCAGGGGGGTTACTGTATGAGGGCTTAGAAATGCACACCAAAGTTCTACAGTTCTACTTTGCCACCACAAAAAGGGCTGCTATAAGTATTCTTGCACATGTAGGTAAGTCCTTTTCCTTTTTTTACAGTCTCTTTGGGATGCAGACCTAGTAGTGGAGTCGTTCAATCAAAGAGTATATAGTTTGGGCAGAGATCCAAATTGCATTTTGGAATGGTTGAAGTAGTTCACAACTCCACCATCCGAGGAGGCTCAGAGTGACTTTGCTTGGTGCCAAAGTCAGTACAGCACAGAAGTTAAGCCTGAGGCATTATGAGTAGTTTTAACGAACACTTGTGAAACATGACTTAAACCTAATTGCTGGAGAAAGAACCTAAGCAAAATCTAGATTAAGCAACATTCAAGGCCCAGAACAGTATTAGCCTGTAGGCCCAGTAAGCAGAAAGTATAGCAAAGAAACTTTGGAAGCCCTATGGCAAAAGGAAGCTCCAAGGCAGAGTCCAGCTGTTAAGTATCCCTAGAGTCCATTTGAGGAGAGTCTAGTCTGGGACACTATACCTGAGTATCCTTTCTAGTCTAGTCAAAACTTACCTACTAGGCTGTCTCAACTTAGATACCAAGACAGATGATATATTCAAAACAAGGAAAATTCCAAAAATCATCAGCAAATATTTTGGTTTGAGAGATACCTAGAGGGTTAACACCAGGAAGGATTGTGATTCCACAAAAAGCTCAGGTGAAAAACTCTTGGTTGAAGGATCTACAGGAGTACCTGCAAGAAATGAAACAGGAGATATACAATGGAAAAGCTAAGGATGTCAAGGAAAATTGACGCTTTAGAACAGATGGTGAAAAGCCTCACTCAAAACTAAATGCTCAAAAAAAGAGAATGAGTCAAAGAGAAAAAAAAGCACAAAGAAATCTTTAAAGTAAAAGAATATAGAAGATAAAAAATTATTGACCTAGAAAAAAAATTGAGAAATAATCTAAGAATTTTCAGCCTATGTGAAAATGATGATATAATAAGTCTGGATTCTATACTTCAAAATGTTAAAAATAAAAATTGTCCTGGAAACTCAGGAACCAAAACAAACATAGAAAGGAACGTATATTTGTTTAAGTGAAAGGAAATGTGTAGGGATGAATTGTTTAGATGTTATTATAGGATAAGAAACAAATGTCTTCTCAGAACTGTAATGTCTTTAAAGATAATAGAGAAACATAAAAATGATAGACCATGGGAGCTTTTCTTCCATTCTAATTATCTTTGTGGAAGACAAAACTGGAGGGGATAGGGGATGAAGGAATAAGGCAAGAAAGAAGTCACTATTGGTATGACAGAGGTGGTTAAAATGAAAATAATATAGTCATAGAGAAGGTAGTGGGGAAAATAGGTCTTTGATTGACATCACTTTCATCAGAACTAGATAAAGGAATTGAACAAAATTATACACTTCCCCACAGATTTTGACATACAAATACATTAAATTCAAAGGGGAAGTAGGAAAGGACAGGAACAAGGAATTGGTGGAAACGAGTCTAAAAGGAAGGGCAGGAGAAGTAAGGGAACAGTGATGAGGAAAAGAAATTCAAACACTGGAAGTAAGGTAAATGTAGAACAAAAAGGAAAGGTAGAACGAGTAAAAAAACAGATCAGAAGTGGAAAAGGGAAAGAAAAGAGCTACAACAGAGAGTAAACAGGCTACTTTTATGTATACGGACACAAGTGTCAGGCAAATTCCTTCTCAACATTTTGGTTTTATGTGTGAAGAGAAAAGGAGGAACAATGGGAAGGGAAAGTATATGAAAAGAAGGGAAATAGCATTAGAAATCATGAATGTGAGTGGCATGAACTCACCCATAAAACAAAAAAGAATAATAGACTAGATTAAAAATAGAATCTGATGATACATTATTAATAAGAAAAACATTTGAAATAACAATTTCAAATAAATATTAAAATGAGAGATTAGAGCAAATTCTATTATGCTTTAATTTAATTCAAGAAAAGTGGGGGTAGCAAAAAATTTGAAATAAGGTAACAATAAATATAAACATGGTAAAATATGTAAGCAGGGAAATTACATTATGTTTAAAGTCACTATAAATCAACAGCAAAACTATCTATCTATACACACACACACACGCACACGCACACACACACACACACACACACACGCACCCTAAAAGCATGCATTTATGTTCTTAAAGAAAAAAAGCAATCAAATTAGAGAGAGAACTAGGCAATAAAGCAAGAAGACTAGGGGACCTTATCGTACACTTTTCAGACCTATACAAGTATAACTAAAAGACGAAACAAAAAATAATATAAAAGACTGAATAGAATTTTAGAAAAATTAAAGATGGGTCAAGATGGTGGCTTAGAAGCAGGAGAACTCCATGGATCCCCCCATAACCATCTCAAATACCTATAAAATATGACTGTAAACAAATTTTAGAGCTCCAGAATCCACAAAATAACAAAGTAACAAAGCTCCCACTGAAAGCAGCCTGGTAGGCAGACGGGTAGGGGTTAATTGCACCCTGCTGGGAGCCCAGATCACCACCACATGAACCCATAACAGTAACCCTAGGGCAGCCAGAACAAGCTGTGGCTGGAGCTTTCAGGAGAGTGGACCACCAGCAGCTGTGACAGTTTCCAGAATTATTAACCCATAAGAAACAAAGACAAAGTGAAAGGTTAGTGGAACTCAGCTAAATTTGGAGGAGAGAGTCCAGCTGTCTGCCTCCAGGGTGAGAAGCAGTCATAGTGGTGCTGCAGCCACCTCCACATGGCTGCTTAATGGCTCCCAGCCTGCAGATTGCAGGGGAACCAAGCAATCATTCAGAGGCTAAGTGCTCTTGCCTTAGCCTGCCTGGATGTGGTTTGCGGTCTTGGGTAGTGGTCCTGAGGTGTGTGACCAGTGAGCCAAAGCTGATAGGAGCTGCAGAAATGGTGGCCTCCTAATAGCCCCAGCAGCTATGAAGAGCCCAGCAATTTCGGACAAAGCTCTCCCCTCTGGAAGCAGAGTTCTACTGAGCCCAAAAGTCAAGTAATTGACTGGCAACATGAGCAGACAAAGGAAGCAAAGTAAGCCCAGCAATTCAACTTTAGATTCCTTTCTTGGGCACAAAAAGGATCAAAGCATGGAATGAGAGGAAGACAACACAGTCAAAACTCCCACACCAAAAGCTTCCAAGAAAAATGTAAATGAGTTACAAGGCATAGAAGAGCATAAGAAGGATGTTGAAAACCAAATAAGAGAAATAGAAGAAAAATTGGGAAGAGGAATGGGAACGATGCAAGAAAATCATGAAAAAAGAGTCAACAATTTGACTGAAGAAAATAACTCCTTAAAAAAATAGATTAACTCAAATGGCAAAAGAGGCCCAAAAAGCCAATGAGGAGAGGAATGCCCTAAAAAGTCAACTCTGCCAGATGTAAAAAGAATCTCAAAAGCTCATTGAGGAGAATAATTCCTTCAGAATTGGAGTGGAGCAAACAGAAGCAAATGATTTTATGAGGAATCAAGATATTATTAAACAGATCCAAACAAATGAAAACATAGAAGGCAATGTGAAATATCTCACTGAAAAAACCATTAGTCCAGGAGACACAATTTAAAAATTATTGGATTACCTGAAAGCCATGATCAAAAAAAGAACCTGGAAATCATCTTTCAAGAAATTCTCAAGGAAAATTGCCCAGATATTTTAGAACCAGTGGGTAAAATAGAAATTGAAAGAATTCACACATCACCTCTTGAAAAAGATCCCAAAAAGAAAACTCCTAGGATTGTTATAGCCAGGTTCTGGAATTCCCAGATCAAGGAGAAAATATTACAAGCTGCCAAGAAGAAACAATTTGAATACTGTGAAACACAATAAAGATAACCCAAGATCTGGTAGCTTCTATGTTAAGAGATTGAAGGGTCTGGAATATGATATTCTGGAGATCAAGGGAGCTAGGATTAAAACCAAGAATCACCTACCCAGCAAAATTGAGTATAAATGTTCCAGCAGAAAATATGGTCATTCAATGAGGTGAAGGACTTTCAACAATTCTTGATGAAAAAAAAACAGGACTGAATAGAAAATTTGACATTCAAATACAAGAAGCCTAAGAAGGTAAACATGGAAACAAATTCATAAGGAACTTATCAACGTTGAACTATTTACATGCCAACATGGAAAAATGATAATTGCAACTTATGAAACTTTTCTCAGTATGAGGATAGTTGAAGAGAATATAAATAAGTATGTATGTATGTATGTATGTATGTGTATACATACACATATGTCTATACAGGAGGGTATATATGCATATGAATACATATGTGAGTGTGTACATATATGTGAGTGTGTGTACTATATGTGTACATAGACAGAAAGCAGAGGATCAATTGAATAGGAAGGGACAATACTCTAAAATGTGAAATTCTGAGGTGGGAGAGGATTAGAATGAGAGGAGACAGGGAGAGACAGAATGGGGTAAATCATCTCATATAGAAGAGGCAAGGGATAATTGTTACAATGGAGGGGAAGAACAGGAAGACAAAAGGGAATGGGTCAACCTTACTCTCATTGAATTTGGCTTAAGGAAGGAATGACATACATTCTAAATTGGGTATTTTGCTACCCAGGAGAGTAGGG